>CAHIKZ030000569.1:332500-370000 GCA_903632075.3 Acanthosepion pharaonis
GCAGGTGACCGGTGGAAACATCAATATTAGGTGAAGACTCCGCTTTACGACCTCGATCACTCAGGGTTTCTTGTCGCACCAAGAAGGTCAACCAGCCGATTCCACTTCATATTTGAGAGACTCCTCAAATGCTTGTGAACCCTTTTATAAAATAGTACTATATCTTATATAGTATCCTCTTGCTTTGGCCAGAGACCAGTACTATACTCCAGCGTCAGGAGTTATCTCGTATGGCATTGTATCAAGTGTTAGCTAGTGGGGAGAGGTGTCGTGATGAGCTGATTGTCGTGCTCGATCTTACGAAGCAGGAGGTTCGCTCAATATAGCCTTGGGCGCCCGGGTTGAAATGTCTCAATAACGATGAGGCATCACTCGCCTGGCTAATGATTCGTGGGGCCCTCTGGGTCACCAAAGGATTTGTTCAGTGGGATTGTAAAAATCTCCGGTACTGTGGTGAGAAGGTCGAGAACCTGGGTCACGTCTTCTTTCATTTCAGGGTCATAGCGCAGTTGTGCAAGTTTGGTAAAGGCCTCATGTTTCGCATGCTGCGTGGAAAGTTCTTTGTCTTTGAGGCCAGTTCTGTTTGTAGCAATGTAGTGCCGCCGATGACGAAGGCTGAACACTATCTGTACTTGTGCTTATTATGTGTTATGAGAGTCGTGATTTGGACGACACGTAAGAAGGGATTCTATGGAGGCGAGAAGTTCACTTCTTCCCAAATGATCTTGTTCTTTAATCATCATCTTAAAGTCAAAATTAGAATGGAAAAGCGGTGGCTCACTTCATCAGAATTTGGCAAAAGGTGGGTGAATCTTGCGCGATTGTGTCGAGTGAACGGGGCTGGCATGGAGTGACATTTTGATGCCCCGGTTAGGCATCAGGATATTGTTCTTCCTGTGTTAAACATAGGCTAACCCCGCCCACATTTAGGTTAGTTTATGTTTTCGTTTTTTGTCATTATTTTTCTCTCTTTAGCTTAACTTACCTAGAGCATGTTTCCTCGTTGGCCCCTTTTATGTCTTTCCCTATATTTTCTTTGGTTTAATTCGCTATCCCCTCCCCCTTTAGGTGTTCAGTGAGATAAATTCTCTGCTGGGTGCGGGACGCCTTTTGATTCGGGTGTGTTTTTTCGTATTTCTTGTTGTGAGTGATTGTATGATTGACTGTTTATATATTATTAAAGTCTCACATTAATTTCGTCCAGTTAACCGATGTTTCTGCTACTTTTAGAGTCTGTGGAGTTTTTATTACTAACATTATTTTATTTACTTTCTTGTAAATAGTTTTGTATATTTTTGTAAATAATCATTTGGGGCAAATTCTTAAATTTGTTGTTTTATTCCCCTTCCCGCACAGACAATTATTTGTACACATGGAGGTCTAGTTAGGACATTCATAGAGACAATGTGGTATTATGGTGGCTGTTGTAAGAAAAGTATGTATGAATGCGTTGTTTTGGTGTAAGGAATATTGTTGTCTATTTGAGCCAGTGTTTGTGGCTAGCTAAATTTAAACTTAACACAGATGAAGACCGTCCCTTTCCCCCATTCCCTAATTTGGGCCTTGTGCCACATTTTGTATTTTATACAAATAACTATTGGCCTGACGATTGCGCCTAGCATGAAACAATCTTTCGCTTCTGAGTGTTGACTTCAGTGCTGACTATTATATTTAACGCATTAACTCTGATATTGAACACTTTATCTCCTCAATATAGCACAACTTCAAACTATATTTCTTCATATATATATATATATATATATATATATATATATATATATATATATATTTATATATATATATATATATATATATATATATATGTGTGTGTGTGTGTGTGTGTGAGAGAGAGAGAGAGAGAGAGAGAAAATGCAAGTGTCTTGTGGGCCACCATTGAATCTATGATACTCCTCCCACTTTCATCCATCTCAATTTTGATAAACTAGTATTCACATAAAATACAAATTTTATTGTAACCTAATTATGTGCAATAACGGATCATATACAATTTAGGTGAATAATTCAAATAGAAAAATTGGAAATAAATAGAATGTACCTAATAAGAATTAGAGACATGTCATAATACATCATTTTGTCTTTAATAAACTAACAATGTCTTCCGGAAATTTTTAACAGCAACTTGAGATTTTTCTTATATATATATAGGTCGCATATATAGGTATATATACTTGATTTGTATCTGTCTATATTTCTGTGATGAGGTATTATGTACATTATTTACATTATTCGGACTATTGTCCTCATCTTTGTCGCCATAGCCATGTGACATGTGTCCTCAAGGATAAAGGCGTTGGTTAGATCCAGTGGCAGTATCCAAAGAGTGTGGGTTCAATACCCGGTTAAGGCAGAGAACTTTCAGAGGGGAATTAACAGGAGAAAACTGGTATCCATTAAACATGGCACGTGGAACTAGAACAGTCTACCCCAGTGAGCGAAATAAAGGGTCCAGTTCGACATTCCAACCACCTGAACGTACAACGGCCGAAACGTTGTAATAAATATGACGATAAAGATGAGGACAATAGTCCGAATAATGTAAATAATATACGCTTGTTTTTTTCGAAACTTATCATGAACAAAATAAATTCATCGATTTGTACAACAAAAAAAAATGAACCCAGAATAATGTAAAAATCCCAAAATTTTTCATCCTTTATCTGTCAGTCGGTGTTAGCTTAATTTATAATATTTATATATAAATGCAGATAGAAAAAAAGCAAATGTCTATTAGATAGTGAGAGTCACCCACACTGCGCGGGACACCCAATAAGACTTTCACACTCCTGTAGTAAGCACTGTCCCTGGATATATATTCACAACCATAATTATACACACGGAACAAAACACTAAACTTATTTGCATATGTGCTACTTTAAAACATACACGCATTTGCTATATTTATGGGAACGTTTGCTCACTATCGGAGATGGAATTTTTATAAAAACTGTGTAGACAAACGAATCAGTAGCAATCAAGTGTCATATGCTCTGATTTTTGCATAAGGTAGGAAACGCTTAATCATCATGCCATGTTGATCCTAACGTCCACACAATCTACGTATGTGTGTCTGTGTGTGCGATGGATACGTTGATTTGCATATCTATCTATCTATCTATCTATCTATCTATCTATCTATCTATCTATCTATCTATCTATCTATCTATCTATCTATCTTATTCTCACTCGGTTCGTATCTATCTATCTATCTATCTATCTATCTATCTTATTCTCACTCGGTTCGTATCTATCTATCTATCTATCTATCTATCTTATTCTCACTCAGTTCGTATCTATCTATCTATCTATCTATCTATATATCTATCTATCTATCTTATTCTCGCTCAGTTCGTATCTATCTATCTATCTATCTATCTATATATCTATCTATCTATCTTATTCTCGCTCAGTTCGTATCTATCTATCTATCTATCTATCTATCTATCTATCTATCTATCTTATTCTCACTCAGTTCGTATCTATCTATCTATCTATCTATCTATCTATCTTATTCTCACTCAGTTCGTATCTATCTATCTATCTATCTATCTCACTCTGTTCTTTATCTATCTATCTATCTATCTATCTATCTATCTATCTATCTATCTCATTCTGTTCTTTATCTATCTATCTATCTATCTATCTATCTATCTATCTATCTCACTCTGTTCTTTATCTATCTATCTATCTATCTATCTATCTATCTATCTATCTATCTATCTCAATCTGTTCTTTATCTATCTATCTATCTATCTATCTATCTATCTATCTATCTATCTCACACTGTTCTTTATCTATCTATCTATCTATCTATCTAATATGTATATATATATATATATATATATATATATATATAGGAGAGAGAGACAGATGTATACCTAAAGCCATCATGTATTGTGTGTATCTGTATGCATGTATGAAATTTCTTTCCGTTTCTATGCATTTATGATCGAGAACATATATATATATATATATATATATATATATATATATATATATATATATATATATATATGTAGGCTTATGATACGGAACAAATTACGGTTTTGCACGAAATTTATTCTGCAAAGAGTGACTTAGTTCCTCTCAGCAGGAGCAGGTCCCCGGATGTGCTTCATTTCGCTTGCAATCACGAATTACCCAGGAATTTTATTTAATTCTCTCAGCAGGAGACTTTTTTTTCTCTTTTTCTCGCATTTCCCTTTTTACTTTTGATTTTAAAAAAAATACGGCACGGCCAACAACAATAACTAAAAGAACAAAGTGTAGAATCAACAACAATGAAAAATTTCGTCAGGAAACCCGAGCAATAACAATATGAACATCGTAGAAATTTCCTACAATTGGTGATAAAAATAAGATCTAAACAAGTAACCTGCGTGAACATTAATTCCATGAAATTATCGATAACTACGAATCACCCTGATCTCAATGTTCAAATATCAACGATCAACAATTTTTCATTCCGTGATCTGTTTTTTATTTTATTTTTTCCGACATCATCGAAAAATCATGATTATATCATTCATAAGGACTTTCGCAAGAGAAATATTTAATTAAATATTCACATATTAAATTAACGTCTTTTATTGTATATTTCCTTATTTAATAATCTTTAGTGTAGTCTATAAAATAGTATAGATTAGATGCTAATTACAACAAAGAAAAGATTTGACCATCGTTTTCTTTCGTTTCTTTTTAAACTGTTAATTTAACAGATTGAATAGTAATAGCAAACTGCTATTAAAATAAATTACATCTAATTGTAAAGAAAAAAAATCCCGTTATTTTAATAAATATAAGATTTTATCAACAGCAATTTTCTTATTTAAAAATGACTTGAGTCATTTTTGCAACCGATATCCTTATGATGACATAAAGTAGTTTAGTTAGTGAAATGAGTCAGTTTTGTTTTGCCATTTTAAGTGAAATCTTGTAATAACTATGATTCACACAATCAATCTCAAACCGAAAAGTCCTTCGTCCTGGGTAAACTAGATCCGCATGAACTAGATCCGCATCCTGGGTAAAAACAATACCTGGGAAAGACGATAAACTACACCGTCTTGGAGAAGACGATAAACTACATCCAACAACAAGGCCTCTGATCAGGAGATTTTGAGGAGTGTGGAATCACCTCTTAATTGCTGGTATTCCCAGGTCCAGCTTGACTCGGGTGGTAGCACCTGTTATACTTAACACCCAAACTGGTATCAAAACGTGCAAAAATAGGCTGTATTACCAGCAATACAAAAGAAATATTACCAGCAATACAAAAGAAATATTACCAGCAATTAATTACTTTTTTAATAAAAGTTTATCAGCAATACATTATTATCAGCAATACATTCTTTGGAAAAAAATACCAGCAATAGATTTCTGAAAAAAATATTACCAGCAATACATTTTGAAACAAATATTACCAGCAATAAAAATCTCGTAGCCATTAAATAACCCATTGAGGTGTCGACATTACGTAAAACAAACCGGACCAAAACCGAAAATCCAGAAAAATTATGTGTAATATAATTTTTACAAAAGAAAGAAGGCAAAACAAAGGAGAGAAAAACAGAGAGCGAGGAGTGGATGAAAGTAAAAAATAAAGTCACACACACACATATATATATATATATTAATTTATTTGTTTGTTTAAACGTTATTTTAAATGGCTACTCATATTTGAGTAGATACTCTGTTTTTATTTATTTATTAAACAGTATATATATTTACTTACATGTATCGGCCTGAATATTCGGGAAATCTTTTTTGAAAAATATCCCCACCCCCGGACAGGATACGAATCTGTGTCCCCTGGGGGAAACCGTCAGTAGATATGATAGAATAAAGAAACACACAAATGAAACAGACCACAACATCGATTTAATAAATAATACACTAATTCGAAGCAGCGTAATTTATTACGATGAGCAAAAATGTATATTGACCAGGAAGGTCAATTATATTATCAATTATTACGTAGGGAATACTTAAAGGAAGTTCGGGTAAATATTATGTAAATTTACAGTATCTTTTTGTAGCCTATGGTCTGAAGATCCTATTTTGTTAATATAAAATTTAAAAATCAGTATTCATGTACCTCTTCACCTAATTTTCTTTTGGTGATATTTTCTTAAAGCTGATAAATATTTATTTATTTTGCTTTCAATCATTAAAAATATTCTGAAAAAATAAAAATATCCTCATCTCAGTTTGCGTATTCACAAAATCATCTTCTCCAAATATTTCCTTCCTGGTCAATATATATTTTTGCACATCAACTTTTAATTTTTCTAAAGGTTGTTTTGTTTTTTGTTTTTTTGTTTTTTTTTTGTGAAATCCTTAATGCTATTTTTTTTTTTTTTTTTTTAGTAATGCATTCGATTTTTTGTTAGTTTTGGAATTATTTTCCAATATTATTTCAATATTTTGTCTCTCTTTTGTTTTTATATCTATCACACACGCACACACATATATTTATATGTATGTGCATGTAATTAATATATATATATATCAATAATTAAATTATTATATATTTATTTACAATATAGTGAACAAAATCTTATTGTATAATAAAACTTCACGCATTCGAATAGTTTATTGTAATTATTTATATGATAAACATATTATAATTCGAAATCCACACGGTATATCTAATTAACAGATTTGTTATTTTTATTCAATTATTTCTTAACTGTTATAGTTTATTGGATGCACGTATTTGAATAAACACCCGGTTTTTAAGCAGAGTGAATTTTATCTAGCCGCTTGTGTATTCAAGAATCTTGATAAAGAAAATGTGTCCGATATTAAAGTTCTCGAACAAACAGTTAGTAGATATGAAGAGTACTGTTTAAAAATTCTAGGCATCCACGCATATTTAAAAAAAATATAACCTTTAAGTAATGAGAAATATTTATGTATATACTGGGCATCAGTTGTAACGTAAGAAATCTTTAGTTGCATAATAAATCTGACCTAACTTATTATTGGTATATCAACCCTGTAGATTTCCCTGTACCTTGGTAAGTCGTTTTTTATGGAGCGAAGTTTTTAGTCTTCTTTTTCAGGTCGTAGTCGATCATGGCTCTAAACATTTTCTTGTCCTTTGTAGCTATTAATATTTTTTTTTCTTTTTTTATCTCATTCAAACCTTGTTCTGCTATTCATTTACTCAATGTTATACTTTGTTTCCCTCTGTCTCTCCGGTGATTATCAGATTTTCCAAGGCTTCTTTTCTCAATTAACAAGTTAGTTCTTAGTAAGTTTTGTTTTTCACTATCCCCCCCATTCCCCATTATGTCATCCATTTACATAACTTTTGAACCTCCTGCCATCAATATGTCCTATGTGTGTCGAATTCTCTAAGACTTCCGAGATCGTTCAATTGTTATTTTTTTTATTCTAATTTGCTCTCATATTAAATCCATAGTATTCTCAGCATACTTCTGTAGACCCATCTTCCTGTTTCTTCAAGTCCCTCCTTCATCTGTGAAGCGATTGGCCAGCCTTTATTGCCATATAGGAAGATTGATATTTCATAAAAGTTCAGTTTTCTTTTCTTTTTTTTTTTTTCTGACGGAAGTTTGCTGTTTCTAAATTTCTCCTTTTTTGTTTCCTACATATTTAAATTTTCGTACTTGC
Source organism: Acanthosepion pharaonis (assembly GCA_903632075.3). Lineage (NCBI taxonomy): Eukaryota > Metazoa > Mollusca > Cephalopoda > Sepiida > Sepiidae > Acanthosepion > Acanthosepion pharaonis. The sequence continues at coordinate 340,160 of CAHIKZ030000569.1, forward strand.
AGGATTTTGACATCTGCAATTCGTAGTTGGTATTCTTGGGTTCTTCTTTTTGCTAAGCACTACACATCCAATATCTTTACAATTGATATTTAGTCATTACTTCTCGCGTTCCTTTACTACATTCGCTCAACGTTGCTGTAGTTTCCTTTCTCTATCTGTCATCAACATCGTGCCATTTTCATATCTTGTGTTGTTAAGATTGTGTCCGCCATTAATAAATTTTGATAGAACTTCTAGGTCTCCTAAGATCGACTCGCTGCAAGGGTGAATAAGTCCGGCGAGAAAGCACCTCCTTGTCTTACGCACCTTTCTATATACGTTTATTTACTGAATTAATTGTCTATCCGTATGTAAGCAGTCTTCTTTTTCATATGTTTTATAATGATGTTCACTCTCTACAAGGCGCGATGATTCCAGTGTAAATCATGGGTTAGTTTAATATATTTCCCAAATAAATTAAGCCAAATCTTTCATTTAAAATATATATATATATATATATATATATATATATATATATATATATATATATATATATATATATGACTCTCCCGTCGAATTCGACGTATGGGGGTCAAGCAGATCAGTTCCTAGGAAACCGAAAGCCCGACAACAGCACGTGAGATTTGATTATAGTGGTGAAGGTTTCGTGCAGGACAATCCACACTTTTTGAAGGGCCGAATACAGAGATTTGGTGCACTACGTGCCACAAGGTCCCCAAACAACCCTCTGCAGGTTTTTGAAATGTGAGATGTCCTTCTCCTAGACCAGTTACCATCCAAGGCTATAGAACCCAGTCTGTCCTGCTATTTAGCCATAGCTGGAGGGAAAAGAAGAGGAGGCACGGAAGGGTAATGGATAGCGGCTTGGATTGAGGAATCCGAGAGCCGAGTTCGAATTCCAGTCGAATCCATTAAATTCACTTACATGATAACTTCCCTGGGAAAGGTATTAATGTGTATATATATAGTTTATGTTTTTCTTTTTTTCTGGAATGATAGGAATAAATAATAGATAATAATATTTAATATTTTCATTTAAAATAACTGACAGATAGGCAAGTGACTATTCTTTCATTTTAGATCTTAAAAACAAATAACTGTTAGTAATAATTACTTCTTTAATTTTAAAAGACTAATACCGACTTAGGTTTATTTTACAACAAATTCCTACGACAAAGTAATTTTCACTTCATAAATAACAAACCGGTACAGCTGATAATTATCCGATGATGAGATTCGTAGAATAAAAATATATATCAACACCAAACAGTGCGTCACAATATACAAAATCGGGTATGTTCAATTCATCCATACTTAGAATATTGCTGCCACACACGGCCCGGTGTCCCTTCTGTTTACCTTGAGCTCCTTGATAAGATCCAAAGAAGAATCTGCAATATTATTGGTCCTGATCTGGTGGCTCTGCTCCAGTCACTTTCCCACCGACTTAAGGTTGCCTTTCTGTGTCTGTTCTATAAATACTTTCATGTTAATTGTTTGAATGAGCTTTTCACTATGGTACCGAGACTTCATGAAGTATTAGACTGGCGTCGACATCTCATTAATTTACAGTTAAACTGGTTAGATATAGCCGTAAGTTCTATGCTAACAGTTTCTTTTCTCGTGCTTCTCGCTTATGGAAATCCCTTCCGGTTCCATGCATTCAAGCCAACTTTGATCTTCAAAAGTTTAAATGCAATGTCAATTGCTATCTACTGAACTCCTGATTATTGTTTCCACCTGCAACTCATTATTTTTGATTCTGTTCCTAATTCTGTTCCTAATTCTTCCAAACTCTGTAATCATTCGTATCTTAGTGGCATTAGTACCTTGATACTGATTAAAGAAATGTGGCGTTAACTAAATCTGATATTAAATTTGGAAGATTCTGGACACTATGTGTTTATCTAATCCTTCCATAAAATGGATATGTTAAAGATATATAAACTTACTGTAAGCATATTTTTGTTTTAGTTTTAAATACACATTTTGGGGGGCTTTCTGCCTCGATTAATAGTGAGACTATAGACTTTTTTTTCTAGTATAGGAATGATATAAAAGCCTTAGAATTTAGTTCAGAAAGAAAATGCAGACAATTTTTTTTTAATTTGTATTGATAATTAATGGTAGAAATGATTTTTGATACAGCTCATCTCAACAGCATTGTCATATATTTAGGTCAAGTCGACAAATTCAGTTTTCTGTATAATTCCCTGGAAACTAAGTCACGGTGGGCAACTATTTCCTCAACGATCCAAAAAGTTCTTAAATGTCGAGGTTGACTTCTTATCTTCATGTGTTTTTTTTTTGTTTTGTTTTGTTTGAAATATTTTATAAAATGTTTCCCACATATAAGAAATTACATTACATGTTTTGACCCCCTTAAAAAAAAGGGAGAGAAAAAAGAGAAAAATGTGGAAACAAACAGATAACTGACGCACTTCAGTGTACGCAAATTAATCAGTTTCATCTAAAAGTGTGGGACCATTGCTCCCCACACCTGCGCCATGAAGGAACAAACGTATATACTTTCACCTGTTCAATTTGATACTGCGCGGCACCTTTGTGTCCACTCAATGACGATCAAAAACATTATTAAATCAAAAACATTTAACAACAAAAATAACCCGCCTCGGAATTGTTCTAAAGCCGGTACCGCGTATTCTAAATTACCGGAGACTAACTTAAGTCATGATAAAAAAAAGAAGAAGTGTCTGAGTGTCAAGCTGTTTAACAGTGGCATGCCAACAATCACGCCATGGCAGGCGCGTCCTATCGCAAGCGGTGTAAGGATGAGCCGTACGCTATCATTGAAACGATATTTCAGCTGCATATTTACAGCCAGTTGAGAAGGGGACGCCGAAAAGGGAAAACATGTTAAATGATAGATGAGCCGCTATGTAAAAGCACGTGAAACTGTTAGCAAATAGCTTCATATCAGGAGAAAGAAATAAATTAATCAGAAAAAGATATATATATATATATATCGGATAAATAATCAAATAAATCATTGATCCTGGCGTCTGAATTGGCTGATGCTTAAATATTCTGCAAAATCATTTGGCGACTTATTTATGAAATAAAACGATGCCAATTTAAGGCGCGAGAGAAACCCAAGTTAGAGGGTTACAGTTGAAATTGTAATGATGAATAAAGTGCGTGATACTAAAAGAAAAGAAGGTCGAGGTTATAACGATGAAGGCGATAGTTAACGATTGGCTTTCTCCTTTTTAAGATTAAAGTTTTCAGGAAAGTAACCACACGGGATTTCCTTCTTGAAAGTGGCAGTTCTTGAGAAAATGGTAAGTGGAACTTAATTCATCACTTTCAACACAAAGGAAATAAGACACCTTGGAAGCGGCATGACATATCCTAACAGTAAAAGTCTGAACTCGTGGAACCAAAGAATGGAGCTCATCTGGACATTCGCCTTAAAAATAACGATAGAGTAACGACCGGCTTGCAAAAATTCATTCATGAAACAGTTATAGGGTGGAAAATAAATCATCACCCCTAAACCACGTAAAGTCTCCATCAAGTCTGGAAAGTGAGGATTGTGTAGCTCCAGCTTCGATAGGGTACCAATGCATCATTAATATGATTCTTTCAAAGATAAAAACATGGCAGCAAGTGATACTTTCTAGAGCGATATAGTCAATCGAATTTTTTTCCAGACTCTTTAATAAAGGAAATGGGAATATCATCCGTTTCCTTATAAGGAAATATTCGGCATTCATCAACAAAGTAGCCAGTGCTACTTGTGTTACATCTTTCTTCCATCTCTGGCCATCGGGATGGGATCTTAGCGTAGTAGCTGTTCACTTTAATAGTAATATTAGCCGTTTCCTTATAAGGAAACTTTCAAAATTAATTGACCTAAAATATTACGATTAAAATTTGTAATAAAAATCACGAAAAAAGAATATATATTTTAGAAAAGATCTAATAAATGACTAAGTAAGAATAATATATTTTTACTAAATTTTACCCAATACAAGGCTCAAGAGACTATAGAGCAGGGGGGGTAACCGGGGGTTTGCATACCCCTTGGGGATATGGGAACCAAATATCCGGGGCATAGGATTCGATTTCTGGGTACTGGTAGTTCCCCATCCCATGTTGTGTTTGACAGTTTTTCATTTTTCTTTTCACAGATTTGGTGCAAAATGTCGTCTGTCAAAAAAAGGAAGTGGAATGATTCATATGCAGGGTTTGGCTTCACCTGGAAATATTAAAATACTTGCACATTTATTTTCTCTTCCTTTTTGTTGTGTAATAAAACTAAATTATAACTTTATTTTGCTTTCAGTAAAAAACGAAATATAATAAAGTTACCAATGCTTATGAGTTTTTTCATGTTCTATTCTTAGGAATCCATATCTAAATTACAGTAAATTCAAACGATTGAAATATTTGGAAGACATACTGGCAAATAATAGGATTGGTGATACTTATTTCGACACTCAAGTGAAGTGGGTATGGGACCATATTGGACAATCCATTGGGGTCTGGAATCATCAAAATGTTAAGAACCCCTGCTATAGAGGGTTACAATCGAAATGGTAACGATGAATTTATCGTGATAAATAGAAGAGAAGAAATTAAACGATGATTTGTACGTTAAGTATGGTAGTTAATGACTGATCCTTGTCTTGAAGTGTTTAAGATTAAACTGTCCAGGAAAGCATCAAGTCGGGAGTCTGTTCTAGGAAGTAACTATTCTTGGGGAAAAATGATTTAAGTTGAATTTCCTTCTTTCATTTTGAACACAGGGAACACATAGAGTTAATCGATTCCCTGGAAGTAACATGTCGCATCTAAGCAGTAATAAGGGGAACTAAAGAATAGGACCCATGAAAACATTTGCCATGAAAATAGAGATAGGCTGGCGATGTAGTGACTCGTGGAAGAAAAGTTGCAGCGTGGAGATAGCGTAACGGTTTTGAAATCTATCAAGTCTAAAAAAGAGAAGGTTGATCAAAACCAAACCAGATGTGACAGCAATATTTCATTTTTGTTCTAATCTCGTAATGATAAAAAAAAATATCGCAGAAGAATTCAGATATTTCCTCGAGCGAGGAGACAACCATTTCTCCAACTTCTTGAATAATGGATTGTATATGTGTTCTATTTGTGGTCGGGAGTACCTCTTTTTTCTTATTTTTTTTTTCTCCAGTAAGGTTCTTTTTTTTTAAAGTAAGGTTAACCTTGTACAAGACCCGGTTCCCACTCGTGGTAGAGGGTTACGTTAAGAGGTAGTTTATACGGATAGGAGGATGAGATAACTGTTAATCCTAGATTTGAACAGTTTAAAATTGTTGTGATCAGGGAAACATCCTCTCGGGAGTCGGTTTCACAGAGTAGCAGTTCGCGGGAAGAAGCTGTTCGAGTGAAACTGACTTCTCACTGATCGATAAGGAGGGAATGCGGATGGTTTGCCACAATATAAGTGGTATGGCGGGTCCTAGCCGTAAAGATTAGACTTTCTATTGAAATAATAATGGAACAAAGAAAGGCTCGCCACATCCCACCTTACGGTTGGACGGTGGAAAATAATTCGTCACCCAAAAAGGACTCGGAGATGCTTTTGAACTCGACAGAGACTGGAAAGTTAGGACTGGGCATCCCCGGCCCAAATATGTTGAGAGTACTCCATTTTCGGACAGATTTTGGTTCTTCTAAAGGTGGAAGATATCTTGAGGTGTCAGATACTTATTGGAACGGTACAGGGTGTCGGCCTTTTTTCTTGCACCTTTAGCGAATTACCATAGATGTTCAAAACATTGAGCCTTATCAAGAGTGAAAGCGTTCATTGTGACCGGAGAAAACTCAGAGTGCAAACAGTGGTGATGAAACGATAATTGTTCTTATTCTTGGCGTACTGAAAGTTACAAGCCTATCATTACCTAATTGAAATTTTAGAGCTTGATCCGAGCTGAGATCAGCTGCAAGATCATCTTGTTTTTTGGAAGTGAGCCAATAAGCACTGACACTATAACACTGTGTGATTGATATATCTATAGCGATATTTTCGAGGTGAGAATAGGACCGGATAAAGGATCGATTGAGAAAATATCCAGAATAAAGAGCATTTGAGAAAATGTTCATACATCAGCTTTGGTGAAAGGATTGAATGAAGGAATGTCTATATAAAGAAATGGGTTCAGAAAATAATCGGATCAAAGATCGAGTGATGTAGTTTTCGGATAAAGAGTTGTGAAATTTTTTCGGATAAATGTTTCAGTGGAGAAAATATTTTGTTAACAGATGTGCAATAGTGGAAAATGTTGAAACAACTATATAACGAAAAGTGTGATTCGTGTTAATGTGTGACGGTAATGCATGTTCACGAAGTAAGTTTTATTTCGGGAATAATCGGCAGGTGGCAATGCGAAAGAAAGATGGAATTAGATAGAAAAGAAAGAGACAGAGAGACTGGATGAATAAAACATTACCACTGAGATAAAATAGCCAAGGGCATCAACGATGAATCTGGAACATTACAAAAGTAAAGAAAGAAAGAAAACATGGGAGAAATAAACCAGAATTTTTTGTGAATTAATTAGAATGATATTCAAGATTTCTCAAAAAAAAAAAAAAAGAACAGAATAAACGAAAGATCAAAATCTTGATAACTGTTCAATATACACCAAAACATGCATTCGTGAAAGTAAATACAAAGTTATTTAGAAAATGTAGATGAGTATATTGTTTACACATATAAGCTCAAAATGAAATAGAAGTTGAAAGGGATAGATTTTACATCAAGAGATAAGAATTGGTTCTAGAGATTAGATTTTACATCAAGAGATAAGAATTGGTTCTAGAGATTAGATTTTACATCAAGAGATAAGAATTGGTTCTAGAGATTAGATTGAGATAGAAATGAACAAATAGGAAAGAATGAAAGAAACGATAAAATTTGAAATCTTTTTATTTAACATAATATTAGTTCAATCAGTTAATATAAAAAAATTAGTGATCGTATTTAACTTCACGTCTGCTTGCTACTCTTTCTGCCAAATGCAAAGAAAGTAGCATTAATTGGAGAAAGGCACTGAAAGTTAACTTAATATTACAGTACAGGTCATTCTATATACGTTTGGGATGACCCCACTTGTCGGTCAAAGAATTCTGCTAACAACTACTATATGAAATTGCCAAAGTATATAAAGAAAACAGTCTATCACATTTTTTTTATCTACTTTTCTCTTTTAGCCCCAGTGTGCGTTAAACATAAAACCTATCTCATTTCTATACAGGTATATTTGTGAGGTCTCTTTTGTGCCCATAGAGGAGTTTTTTTTTCCTGCTTGTTTCTTCAATATATTGGGAGAAACAGTTCTGGCAATTTACTTTATAAATGCCTGCTTCAGAAATATTATTGCTATTATTAATGAACTACCAAAACTGTTCCTCCCAATATATTGGAGAAACAAGTAGAAATGAAAAAAAAACGCATCAATTAGCACAAAAGAGTTCGCACAAAATCTACTAATGCACTAGTCATACATAGAAATAAATTCAACCACAATTATATTTATATAATGCAATTTTCTATATCATTATATAACAGTCTATATTTCTGAGATGAGGTATTTTGTACACTATTTACATTGTTCGGACTATTGTCAAATCTTTGTTGCTATATTTATCAAGGCATTGGACCCTTTATTTCGCTCGTTTAGAGAGGGGAATTAACAGGAGATAAGTAATAACTGACACCCGTTAGACATGACACGTGGAACTACAACTGTCTACCCTAGCTAGCGAAATAAAGGATTCAGTTCAACATTCCAGCCACCTGAAGAAGGCCGGAGCGTACAACAGCCGAAACGTTGTGATAAATATGGCAACAAAGATGAGTACAATAGTCCGAACAATGTAAATAGTGTATCATTATATATGTATTAAATTATCAGATTTGTTTTGTCTTTTTTATTCATTTAACAGTTAAACCTTAATGTTGTAAACGCACGATATTTGAAATAGAAAGTGTGATAGCGTAAAGGGAAACAAATCCTCTTGAGATTGATTTTGAATTCAGTCTTTTCTTCTTGCTATCTAAGGCGAGAGTAACCATTCTTCTCTGCTCATTAGTCCATAGCTATAGAAAGATGAATTCATACCTTGTCAAAGGGTATCAGCGCGAAGTGAACGAAACATAATCGACTGGAGATTGAAATCGACCCGCCGATTTCACTTTTTGCGATGATAATCATTACACTCTACGCACATCTAGAATAAAAATAAGCAGAACAATTAATTACGGCTAAGAAACCTTTTCTCGCGAATAATGATGTCGTTACCCTGCTATTATCATAACATTAAAACTAGTAAAATAAAGCAAATACTGAAAGAAAAGATAATTCGAAAGATGAAAAAGGCTTTGGCTTTTTGCACCGCCTCAGCAAATATTAAAATGTTGATCAATACAAATGAATTTTGAAAGACAGAATACACAGAATGTAGATAATTTAAACTAATTATTAATTTTTGGTGTTTAAAACATAAACTCATCTCACATTATTTTATACTAGCAGCCATACCCAGCTGGTCGATCAGAAAAAGCGTTCAATTAAAATGGAGCAAAAACAGCATCATGTATAGATGTAACAGAGTCTATCCTCTTCAATTTAAACTACTTTCAGTAGAAAACATTTTGAATTAATGCAGTTACTGATATAACAGAACTAGTCTGTATTTATTCAATCGAAGTTAGCCGAGGACATGAATGGGTAAAACAGGCAACATGAAGACCCACTTCAGACCACAATTATTTTGGAGTTTTTGAAATTCAATTTGTCAGTGTGCTACCAGGGATGTAGAAGAGGATACATTTATAAAGCAATTGTTAAGTTTGATGAAAATTGGTTGAAAGATCAACGAAAAATACGGAAGAAACCAGTAAAAACCGAAATGTTTCAAAATTTACGCGTGTTTTCACTATATGGGTGCACGCAATTATCAAGTTAAATGACTGTTAAACAATCAACTTATTGTTGGCTACAACTGAGTGAAGTTTATTTTAGATTGCCTGAAAATTAAGGGAGATTTTAGTTTAAAATTTGTGTTTAAATTGATTTGTGTTGAAATCGAGTTTTCATTTTTCGCTAAACGCAACGGAATAGAAACAAAAATGAGTTATCGTTGAGCACGTCATAAGTTAAGTTACGTACGTACCGAGTTTGAACGAAATTGGAGGAAAAAAATTGAATTTATCGATTTCTGATCGGCTTCATCGACTATTGATTTTTTTTTTAAAGTATCGATTTTTTTGCGCTAAATACCTATCTCTTATATTGTACAATGTATGTGCTAAGTTTGGTCAAAATCGGTTCGATGGATCTCGAGCGAAAAGGTATCACCATATTCTCAACGTCTCGGCCGTTGTACGCTCCGGCCTTTTCCAGGTGATTGGAATTTGGAACCGAAGTCCTTACTTCGTCCACCGGGGTAGATTGTTCTAGTTCCACGTTCCATGCCTCTTCCGGATATCTGAAGAAGTCCAGAGTGTAAAACAGCCGAAACATTGTGAATATGGCAGTGAAGATGCGGATAACAGTCCGAATTATTTAAATAATGAAAGTAATCATAATACCTCATCTCAGAGATATAGACAGATAATGCCATTGCTTTAGTTTAAAATATCAACGTTAGCTCTTTGGTGACTGACAGGTGATAATATCTATTTTATGTTTTTTTACGAAATCTTTCGATGCCTCACCTCCAGCTTAGAATGACCACCTCGTTTATTAAGGTATTTGATGACACTTTTATTAATGTATTTGACGCACTTTTATCTACTAAAAATATCTTTTAAAATTCCCCTGCGTCGTATATACCATATGTAGATTTAAAATTCACGATAGTCGGTCGAAATTAGCTACCTCCTATTAGCTTAGACTTTAGAGTAACATTTATATACCTATTGTCATTATTTAACTAGCTATTATGCAGATTAAAATTGTTATCATTGATAATATTCATTATATTAATTTCATCACGTTTAATATTAATACTTTGTTTCACTAAAATTATATGCAATAAATTCAAATTATATATTTATAAAATATATTTGTTTCATTAATATTTTTCTTGTAATAATTCCCGGTTTTTTATATCCTAATTATTCCTCTAAGACGTTTACATGACGTAGGTTGTACAGATCATATAAAGGAAAATTTTTGACTGAATTTTAAGGGTAACTCTACTGTTTTGCTGAATTGTAATAATTACTTGATTTTTATTTTGTTTTCTTATCTTTGGAGATAATAAAGTTTTTATAGGCTCGTGTTATTTTTTTCCTATTATTTTTCGTTTAATTGTAATCATGGCTTGTTTAACCAAAATAATACCTTATATATATATATATATATATATATATATATATATATATATATATATATGTTAGTTTATAAATTTACTTAAAATTTTACTAAATACTAATATACTAAATATATATATATATATATATATATATATATATATATATATATATATATATATATATATATATATATATAGGCTGTAAAATTTACTAATAATTTAATAAATACTAATTTGTCTTCATTTGCCCTGTTGACATTGGGGTGCGTCTTATACACCTGTGCGTCTTGTATAGCGTCAAATACGGTAATTTCACACTTTTTTACACTTGATTTTCCATCCTTCTAGATTATAAAGACCACCTCGTTTATTAGGCACCACAGTATAGGAGGTGCGCGTGATGCCCAGCGGTCTCAAGAACACAGGTATACTTATCTACGATTTGGGTCCATTCGGAAGCAATGTAGAAAGTCATTAAATTGGCAAGACGAAAGTTCCGTTCGTAGAGCTATTTCCCAAAGAGCAATAACTGATTAAAAAAAAATGCTAAATATGAAAAGAATCATAAATATAAACGCCGGAATATTTTTTGATTGATTTGTTTCAGACCAGAAAACATTTTGAGAATGTAAATGTATTTAAATGTCTTTGAAAATAATAATGATTAACTGATACAGGTTCAAATAATTGTCCCATAGTTGGAGACGTAGAGGTAGATTCATACATTTCTTAAGGATATTTGTGCGTAAATGAATATAACGAACCCGACTGGAATTAGAACCCGGCTCTCCGATTTCCAATTTCCAGCCGTTATCCATTACACCACCCGCACATCCAAGATTCCAGCACTTGGTATTCCCAAGAGGACACGCACTAAGGTACACCCTTGTGCAAATTAACTGAAACAAAACGAATAATTCCGTTATTATTTATATTTTTTCCGTATTTTTTATTTATGAAACATGACCATTGCACATGTTAGTACTTTATATGTCCATTCCACGAAGTTGTTCCTTGCAGACAGGACACAGATTCTCGATTGGATTTAAACCAGGAGAGTTTTCGAGCCAGTCGATAGTAATTTGATTTGCTCACTGTTAAAGAATGCCAGTGTGTTCGTGCAGCGTTACAATTTCCGTACGCTTCCTTGGAGTAACGTCCATTGCAGACAAAGACCGTAGGACAACTAATCGACAGTCGAGACAATAGTATCTGGGCGTGATTAAAATCTGATGCATTGACGGATGACGCAATATTTTTCAAGGCCAAACAAATTTCATCATAAACCCCGAAAATAGATTCATATTACTGCAACTGCAAATGACCTAATATGAGTAAAAATAGAAATCGATTATACTCTGTCACTTCAATGGGTCTAAAGCTGGCCGTATAAGAAAGAAAGGAGACTAAAGCAGTTGATTCAGTTAACTTGCACTAGGGTGTATTGACCAGATTGGCGTTGCTTAACTTTGGGGAACTACAAAGAGTTGCGTTTCAACGTGATATTGCTGTAACCCTTCGAAATAAGACGGTGATTAAGACTAAAAGCAAAATAGATTCAGAAATAATGAATTAAGAGAGAGTTCCAGGCGATACCTATCAAACTGGAATTATGACACACAAGAATATTACATCCAGCCTATGGTTCTTTCTTAAACAAACTCCCATATAGGCACCTCACCCATCACCCAAACAAAAGATAAGTAGAATAAAAAGCAAACAAAACAAGAAATGCAGCAACTGAATCAGGTCAAGTGTTGAGGGGACGTTCTTTTCAAACTGCTATTTAATCGTCTTTGTGTCAGTGACTGTTAAATAGGATACAAAGTCTACAAGCTAAAGGGATATGAACCCTGAAAGAAACAATTACGACAGAAAAATTTAAAGTTAATCCAAGTGTCAAGACAAGTAAATAAATTTTGTATAGAAAAATAATTTTGAATATAAAGACTGAATAACAACGGTGGTCGTGGGAAAAGATCTTTACCATGCACAAATATAATGAGATACATGAATATATATATATATATATATATATATATATATATATATATATATATATATATATATATATATATAAAATAACAACAATAATAATAATAATAATAATAAAAGACTATACATTGTTTTTAGTAGGAACACATGTTTGAAATCCTGCACCTGTTATTTTATTTATTTGATTAAATAGTTAAAACAGTAACAACCGGCTTAGATTGAGAAGTCATACTAAAAGAAATGCGCCTCTCTCTCTCTCTCTCTCTCTCTCTCTCTCTCTCTCTCTCTATATATATATATATATATATATATATATATATATATATATATGAAATGGACAAAGTCCGACAATTATTTAAGACATTTTTTTTACGTTTATACGTTTTTTTTACATAAAAACATTAAAAAAAAAGTAAATGTTGTTAATAGTGTTTATTATAAACGGAGCATTTACTTAAATATTTTAATGTATAAAAAGAACGTATAAACATAAAAAAATATATATATATATATATATATATATATATAAATGCGACTTTATATATATATACACACACACATATATATATATATATATATATATATATATATATATATATATATATATATATATATATATATATATATATATATATATATATATATATATATATATATATATATATATATATATATATATATATATGGGCACGTGGCCGAGTGGCCATGAGAACCGGGTTCGAATCTCACCATGGCTGATTTTTCAGGAAAGCGACTTCCTGATATTATCGGATTGTATCGAGTTGAAAAGTGCCTGAAAACCACACCCAAGTTGGCAAAACTCTTACAGGCAGTCGATAGCTGTGCTAACACAAAGCCACAAATCATCGTGGCCGAGGGCTTGAGCGTGCTGGCCTTGTTCAAATTGTTCATCCCCTAGATAAAATGCTCTCTTCCAGAAACTGTAACTCAGTCTTGCTCAGCAAAGATGTAGTATAAGCTACAGCTGGCTTTTTGATTGACCGTTGAACAAACAGAAATGTTTCTGGGCGAGCGTCTCCTTTTGCACCAAAGCATATAGACTGAAGAGACGGGGCGAAAGTTTGTGCAATAAACAATTATCGAAGTACACGACATGCAGAAATAATAGATTACGACATGCTAGTGACATTTGATGTGTGCTGATTCCTCGACCGTCTCCGACAGCCTGTATAATAGGTGCCTCATCTTTTACGCGTAAAAGCTGCATAACATGATGAAAAAAAAACGTTCCAAACCCAATAAAAACAAATTTTTATCATTAAAATATTTATGTTATTATTAACAGTAAGCACCAAAGTATTTTAATATTATTTTTTGAAATTTTTTAACCCTTTCTAGCACGTTCGAAATTTTCCTTAAATTTCTTGTTTAGTTTACGTCAGCGGTCGACGTAATGACAAATATGATTTTTTTTTTCTGCTTTTTCCGTTGAAAAACACAGACTTCGAAATTCTTGCAAAAATCAACTAATTGTCAGATTTTAATGAAACTTTCAGGACATATTCAGAAATGAATTAAAGTATTTGTGATCTTTTTGTAGAAAATCTTGGTATTGTTTTTTTCTTTTTTGCATATATTACCACCCACTTATTTAATTTCATGAAATTTCGAGAAATTCACTTTTTAGGACAGGGAATTCTTTTCTTTAATTAAAAGCAGGAATCCTTCGAGATATTAGATCATCATTTTTTTGTAAAACTGTTACCAATTTCACCAAAATTCTGCTCTGAATTGCAAAATTAAAAATGCTATAAAACTACGACATTATTTAATTAGAAATGCTTTACTTTTAATTGCTTTGATAAATAAGATTTGTTAAGGATACTATTGTCTTAAGAAAAAAAAATTTCGATGAATAATTAATTTTTACAAGAATTGTTAGGATTTTTTTTTATATTTTAATTAAATAATTTATAATATAAAAAAAAAATCCTTTAAAATCTTGCATTGTTTAAGTCGGCGCTTTGGTGATATTGTTTAGTGAAAAGTACATTTACGAATCAAAAATTGAAAAAAATATGACAATCGTTTGTACCGAAATATTTGTAAAAAAAATTTTCTTTTTAATTTTTAGTGTATAGACGTTCTTAGTTTCTAACTATGGTAAGCCATTAATTAAATTATCGTTTAGAAGTTCACCTGATTTAAGTGTCGTCTGGCGCTCTGCAATCCTTTCTATTTCATTATTCAGTTCTGTTTCATGATTAACGTCTTTGCAAATCGTCCCTTCAGAATTTCCAAGTAAATTTTACGTTTCTTAATTACTATTTCATTAAATATTTTTATTTTATGTATTTATTTTAGTTTGCACCATACTTCAATTAAGTAATTTTTTTTGTTTAACTTAGTAAACTTAAGAATCTAGAGAGGAAACCCAAATTCGATAAAGCATCTTGAAATATAACTAAAAGTCAACAATATATTAAATAATTGCTGAAAATATGTTAATTTGTAAAAATTATTACGTAGTTAAACACGAAAATAATGCGTTCACTTCGATTTTCGTAAATTTATGTCGATTCATGTCATCCATACTAGCTGTCATCACATCGGAACATATCGATATGTCAATAAAGATAAAAGAAAACAGGAGCCGTCGTTAAGAAAGGCTTACATATTACTTTTCTATGGTAGAAGTAATATTTATTTCAGATCAGATTAATTTAACCTTAAATTTGCTAAATTTTATTCAAATAACGTGTCACAAATAAATATTTATTTTGGAAGATTTTAAAACAGCTACTTTTGTTTGGTTTACAAATTTCTTAAAATTAAGAAAATGGCCGCTTTTAAGAAAATTTTCTGAGATTAGCCAAAATGTTGAGATTTCGATCTATATATTTTTTATTTGAAATACACCAGAATATTTTACTTACTGGAAATAGTAAATTTAACCATTTAGCTAAAAATGAAACCTATAAGAATTTTTTTTTTCATTTGTAAAAATCCATTTTAAACATTATATATCTAAAATTTAGTGGACGTACCTAATGTAGAACGTGTTCTTCGTGGTCAGGCGTGCGAGCTAATCTCGGTCTTCCTCGATCCATAGTTTGGGATGCTGCGGATGGTTTCTTACCAAGGCGAAGATAAACAGCAGCAAAGGTTGGATGATTCGGCTATCTTCGGTCTGGAAACGTAATCTGATAAAGCCGTGCAGTTTCTCATCTATTACCAGTCTTGCAGCCGTAAGTAAATATCATATCTGCCAGCTCAGGATATGAATATCCTGCCATTGTTAAACGGATCACTTCTTAGGTAACTCACAACTACTCACATTTTACATTGTTGACAGTCTGGCCACAAATTTACACGAATGACAAATCTAACCTAGTCTACACGGCAACAAAGTGCCATTTACTGTTAACTCTCTTTAAAATAAATAACTCAAAATGGGGGATAAATTATATGGAATTTTGTCTTTGTTTTAGTGTAAGGAGTCCGCCCCCAACATTTGAAAAATTATTTTTGATATACCTTTAAAAAGCCTGTTGAAGTACGCTCCACACGGTACTGTGAGATGTAAAATATGCCACTTTCCGACAGCATTTAGAATGTGTTCTTCGTGATCAGGCGTTTGTGATGCCAGGGATCCTATCTGAGCAACGCGAGGATAAACAGCGGCAAAGGTTTGATGACTCGGCTGTCTTCGGTTTGGTGACGTAATCTGATACAATCATGCAACCTCGCGTCCATTACTATTTGCGCGGCCGTATGAAAAAAAATATCTGCCTACTCACGATATGAATATCCTGCCATTGTTCAACGAATCTCTTCTCAGTTAACTCACAACTACACACTTTATGCATTGTTAACAGTCTGGTCACAAATTGACACGAATGACAAATTTTACCTAATCTACATGGCGACACAACGCCAACTGCTATAAATTCTTTTTAAAAAGAATAACTGAAAATGGAGGATTTGCAGACATATATTATTATGGAAGTTTATCCATGTTGTGGTGGGGCGAACCGCACCCAAATATTATAAAAGTTTTTTTGATACATCATATATATCTGTTGTAATTAATAGCATGTTTTTAATATTAAATACTTTTAAATTAATATAACAGTTATATAGAGTGGGTACATGTCTTTAGATTGGTTTATGTTAATTCGATTAACGTCTAACAACTGAGCGAAATACTTGCTAAAGAAAATGAGCCTCCTGACCAGGACTAGATTTATGGATACATTTTTAACCTGGGAATTCAAAATTAAAGAGTAAAATCTTTCACCACTAAAACGGCAGAACTTACCTTAATATTCCCGTTTTAAAGAAGAGTGATTTCTGTATAATCACGGGGTTCTACATAATATAACTTTTTGGTAAGATGAAATACACACACATACAATATGTGTGTGTGTGTGTGTGTGTGTGTGTGTGTGTGTGTGTGTGTGTGTGTGTGTGTGTGTGTGTGTGTGTGTGTGTGTGTGTGTGAAAATTTCGCCGATTTAACCAGTAGAGAAGACAGTATTTATGAATAAAATGACAAGAGGAACTCTGGTAATTGCTGACGCGTTTCGTCCAATGTGGACTTTATCAAAGCAAAATACGAAAAAAAAAATATATATATATATGGGGTGTCCCCTCAAAATTGACATCATTTTAAAAGCAATTATTTTGAAAATTTCTAAGCCTAGCTCAATGAAATTAAACAGTCTAGGGGTTGATCATCCTAAATTTATTAGGGTCTCGATTTCATAAGTCTTCAATATGTGCACCGCCTGTGACACGGCACACGACAAGTGGGTAGTTAAGCTCTTGCCAAATACGCAGATGTTTAAACCCTAAATAAACAGACTTCCTCTTCAAATTTTTGGTAGCAAGACCAAATTTATTTGCCAGTTGGTGAAGGTTTTCCGCATTTTGCATTGAAGGGACGCAGCACAGTCTTGGTTGACTGTATGCGAGCATATTCCAAGAAAGCAAAGTTTGGGAGTGAAAGACATGGCTGAACCTGAAAACAGAACAAAAAAAAAAAAGTAAATATAAAATCTTGATCCGTTTCTATACATTCTGGAAAAATTTGAGGTTATTTCAAAAATAATTGCCAAAATTATTGACTGCGAAATGATGAAAATTTTTCGAGACAACTATATATATATATATATATATATATATATATATATATATATATGTGTGTGTGTGTGTGTGCGCGCGCACGTGTCTGTGTGTTTTATATAACGGAACATATGCTGAATATCTCTACATATTATTTCACTAGGTTCTCATCCAAATTCTCTCTCTCTCTCTCTCTATCTATCTATCTATCTATCTATATATATATATATATATATATATATATATATATATATATATATAGCACCCCGTGTTTGTGTGTGATTTTGTTAATGCATAAGTTTTCTGATGTAGAAAACGATAAAAGAGCAGAGGAATACACAAGTATGAATATGTATTATTTGTCATATACATACGTTTTTATATGTATCTACTATATCCATTGTCGATGATGACAGATGAAGTCAATCATGACACATAGCTAATTCATATATATATATATATATATATATATATATATATATATATATATATATATATATAGATAGATAGATAGATAGATAGATAGATAGATAGATAGATAGATGAGTGTTTTGTGTGTCCCAGTCAAAAAGAGAATGTGTGGGCGAAATCTTTCAATTATGTGTCGATAAGCATGATTTACAAATAAGGAAGTTTGAATGAAAAACGACAGACGAAGGCTCCATTCAGACAAACATTGCCATTGCCTTTACTAAACAATTAACAACACCAACGCAACACAAAAGGATATGTACAAAATAAAGACATTTGAAAACCGGTACGAGTGTAAGGCGTCCAGCTTAAAAACAAAGCTAGCAAAAATAACATCGTGGAAATCAGGGAAGATCACTGTTTGTTTTAAATTGGCGTAAAAGAGGAAGTTTGCCTCGTAGACGCCATTCAAAACAATCGCAATGAGCCTCAACAAACGGGAAGCAATTAACCCGTTAGATTCCAACAATGCTACACAATTTTACAAATCAGAAGGAGACACATTAAACAAGCCAACCATTCAGTTAGATGATGTTGTTTCATAAGCATATGTCTCAATCTATACAACTTTCTTGCTCGACCCATTTTTCTGATTAAACATACCGGCAAATATATATATATATATATATATATATATATATATATATATATGAGTGTGTGTGTGTGTGTTGGACCGTACCTACAGAGAATGATTTAACTTACACACATAAAGGATAAAATCAATAAAAAAACAAAGATGATTAATTCAAAATTTATTGATGACCATTATTAAATAATGTAAATAAATGAAAGACTAATCGACACACATGAAAACAAAGATGCGAGCACATACAGGCACACAAACATGCACTAATATATATATATATAATATATATATATATATATATATATATATATATGTGTGTGTGTGTGTGTGTGTGTGTGTGTGTGTGTGTGTGTGTGTCTCTGTGTGTGTGTGTGTGTGCTATAAATTAACTGATTTAAATATGGTTTCTTCGCTACACAGGAATTACCATGTTTCAAAAACCGAAGCTAAAAACTTCGAATTTAATTGCATAATTAAATTAAAAGCATTAGTTCAGTTACAAGCAAGTTTTGTAATAACTTCGATTTTTGAAACATGATAATTCCTGTGTAGCGAAGAAACCATATTTTAAATCATTTAATTTATAATATTTATGTTCTGTTAATTTACATTGAGCACTGTTTTGTAAAAATAAAAATATCAATAAGAAGACCGGATTATATATCTTACTGTTCTTTCTTTTTTATTATAATATATATATATATATATATATATATATATATATATATATATATATATATATACTGTTCTTTATTAAATTATTCTTTATATCTTACTGTTCTTTATTATATTATTCTTTTTATATATATATATATATATATATATATATATATATATATATATATATCTTACTGTTCTTTTTTTTTATTATAATATATATATATATATATATATATATATATAGATAGATAGATAGATAGATAGATAGGTAGGTTAAAAGAGAACGAATAATCTACAATTCCAAACTTCGTAACATTTTACTTAAAAGAAAGCTCAAACCATTTATTCAGATTTACAAAATACAAAAATTTCTTTTTTTATTTTTTCGTAAAAGTGGATGTATTTTGCTTTTAAATCTGAATAAATCGTTCATCCATCACTATTTTACAATAACCTGATATGATGAGTCGATATGCATCGAAACACGACTGCAATTCTGTAACGATTTTGACATGTTTTTGATGCAATATCCTAAAATAAAGTAGATAGATAGATCGACAGAGAGACAGACAGTAAAATTATAGCAAACCCTCATACATATATAATGCGCAACCTAAAAAGTTCGTCCTTTTATTTAGTTAATATTCTACATAATAATCGAACGAAACATTTAGTCAACCTAATAAATAAATGTATATAAGGATGTTAGTCAGAGGACGAAACGCGTCGGGTAAGAATAATTTTTCCCATTATCTTTTTATTCATTCCTTCCTTCACAGATACACTTTATCTGAAAATAATTAACACACATACACACACACACGCGCGCGCGGTTCTAGCAACTCATTTCTTAGAAACTGACAAAAATTTGCGCATATATAATTTTATATTTAAGTGATGGCCAATATCAAATAGAATTACATTTTACGGAATAGAAGAATACAAAATTGCATAGTATGCAATGATATCTCCAAACGACCCTCCTCAGTTTTTGAAATCGGGATAGTGCATTACCTGACATATATATATATATATATATATATATATATATATATATATATATATATATATATATATATATATACTAGCAGTAGAACCCGGCGATGGCCGGGGATGTAACAATAAGAGATAGATCAAGTATCGACCATCATCAAGACTGAAAAATAAAATTGACAAAGATTATTGTTTAAGGTTGACGGACACGCATGTTTTAATTATTTTTTTTTTTTTACGAATTGGTCAAACACAAACTCAAACAAAAACCTTGTTTTCAATCGTTATGAATTATAAACAATTGTCTTGTAAATGGAATTTTTAAAGAATTCTGAATGTAAAAATAAAGAAAAAAGTGTGCAAGACAATAAGAAACACTACCTGCCAAAAAAAAGTGAAGTTTTGTTGAAATCGGAAAATGTAGGAAATCCGATCCCATATATAAACGAACACCCACACACACACACACACACACACACATAAACAACCTGGGCTTTATAATAAGTATAACTCGATATGAGTTGTCCCCCTTTCATTCTGGTGATGATTCTTAATCGTGTTTTCAAATTGATTTCGTGCAAAAACAATTGTGTTTTTCCAATTTTTGTCAGAACCACCGCAAGGTAATTTTACGTCGTCCCGTGAAGTTTTGTTGAAATCGGTTGAAAAATGTAGGAAATCCGATCCAATATATAAACGTACACACACACACACACACACACACACACACACACACACACACACACACACACACACACAACCTGGGTTTTATAATAAGTATGATATATATATATATGTATATGTATGTATATATATATTCTATTAAATAAACGCATGTATAGATATGTATAATTAATGGATGTATTTTTTATTCGATAATATTATTATTTCAAATGTTATTATTTTTGGATACAGGCGCTCTATTTTCTTTTTCTTTATTTTAACCATTGTGTATTATGAGATTTTTATTATTTCGAGATTCAAAATAAAATGTTGGATTAAAATTCATTAATTCTTTAGAAAATTCTTTGTTTAGGTTTCGCTTACGTCACTGTGCGAATATGGGCTTTCAAGAAAAATGTCTGAATGAGGATGTGGGCTTTTCATAAAAGGGAAAATATAACCTTGTTAGCCTGTGACGCTCTCTGTAAGGACAGTGGATAAAATGTCTCTTCTTGATACAAAGGCGGCCGCGTGTTTGATTCGTCCAGGTGACTACGTTTGTCTTATTAAAATGTCGAGTAAAAAGGCCGATCAACGCAATACCCACTGTTTAAACAAAACATGAAATATGTCATCTATTTCAGATACGATTATCGACTACATAAAGTATGAAATAATATATTAATATATATATAATTCTATTATATATATATATATATATATATATATATATATATATATATATATATATATACATACAGAGAGAGAGAGAGAGAGAGAGATGTATTGACGTGGATAAATCAAACAACTAGATATTAGCAACCGTATATACGTGCGTTAGCGTGCATACACATGTAAGCGAATAAATATTTACTCAATTTAAGGTGTAAACAAAACAGTACTCAGTGTGGTTAGAGAGAGCTAAGAAGTATACATTAATATAAATATATGTGTGTGTGTGTGTGTGTGTGTGTGCTAAATAAAGCACAATATATACTTTAAAAAAATCCACATTGCAGCCAAAACGCTTGCGGTCTCTCTCTTCTTTTTAATCTAAACACTTTTCTCTTGTCGCAACAACTATAACTTCTTCCCTTATATATATATATATATATATATATATATATATATATATATATATATATATAATGAATTGTACTATGTATGCCCGGTAATTATTTACATATATTTTCTGTCTATACGTTATTTTTATAGATACAAATATTGAGTAAATACTCTATTTATAATAAGCAGTATTAACTACATTTGCGGGCTTGTAAAAATTTCATAGAAAATATATGTCCTCAGACAAGAATCGAACCTGTATCCTACACAGAATGATGAAAAATTTGTAGTTTAAAAACAGTAATTTTGCCTTACTGGCCATGCTATTTTCTCTGTAGAAAAAATGATAAAGCGCACTAGGCTATATGTTGGTTCCGTGTAGGATACAGGTTCAATTCCTGTCGGCGGACACATATTTTCTATGCAATTTCTCGGACATTCAAGCTGGTAAATGCTGTTAATACTGTTTATTATGAACAGAGAATTTTCTTAAATATTTGTACCTATATATATAATGTATAAACAGTAAAAGTATATGTAAATTTTTTAAAACGTTTTTGTTAGTGGATACATATATTTGAGTCGACGCTTCGTTTAAGCAGCATATTCATTTATTTTCGTCGATCATTCTGTAAATTCGATGAATTTTATTTTAATAATTTTATTTTTCTTTAGAAAAACATACGTTCTCCGGCAGGATTCGAACTTGCTTCCCACTGGTAGAGGGAACCGTTAGTTAAATCTGGCCTGCTTAAACCGAATCGGGCATGAAGAACCGTTCCCGGTCCAGGAAATCTGAAGAATTACTTTAAGCGAAAACCTTATTGTCATAGACTCTGGAAATTAGATATCGGCTCAGTTTTGTATCCAAGCATAAATAAAGCACTTTAAAAAGAAATAATGGATTTTTCAATTTTATTTATTAATTCGACAGATTTTTACATAGATACATAGCTACAGCGAGAAAACTGATGGTATTTTTTATAATAATTTATTGCTGGTATTTTTACTATAAAAATCTCTTTGTGTGTTTGTGTGCGTGTGTGTGTGTTTTTTTTTTTTTGTTTTGTTTTGTTTGTTTTTTTAGTTTTGTTTTGTTTGTTTTTTTAGTTTTTGTTTTATTTGTGTGTGTGTGTGTGTGTGTGTGTGTGTGTGTGTGTGTGTGTGTGTTGTTAGTTATATGATTTTGTGTTTCGAGCTTTACTATTTGCCCATAGCCGGGACCTTAACACCCCGGGGCTGAGCAGACCTAGAAACATGAGCAATTAATAGTTCGTTCCACTCTTCTCAAAATTTCCAGTCTCCTGTTCAGACGCCTTGCTGCTGGACATACCCGGAACTAACCCATGTTTGAAACCGATTACACACATCAAATGAATGATTTTTTTTTTTTGAACGGAAGCGTTATTTTTCTATTGTTTTTGTGAGTTAAAAATTTCACAGCAACGTGCCTATTTCAGGAACAAAGAGTAAATATAATTTCAAAT
Source organism: Acanthosepion pharaonis (assembly GCA_903632075.3). Taxonomy (NCBI): domain Eukaryota; kingdom Metazoa; phylum Mollusca; class Cephalopoda; order Sepiida; family Sepiidae; genus Acanthosepion; species Acanthosepion pharaonis. Next base: position 363,497 of record CAHIKZ030000569.1, read on the forward strand.
ATCTCACTTCAAATACTTAAATAATTTTTCTCGCCACCGCAAAGCAAGCAAATTATATCAAACAAGATTTTAAGTATATACAAATAAGTTTGGTTTGGTTTGGTTCATTTTGTTTTAAGGCATATCAATCTCAATGGGTTACTTAATGCCGACAAGATTTTTATTGCTGGTAATATTTGTTCCAAAAGTGTATTGCTGGTAATCTGTTTTTCAAAAAATGTATTGCTGGTAATAATTTTTTACAGAGTATTTCTGTTATTAAAACCTATTTTTGCCCTTTCATAGAATGTTGACCTCAGTTTGGGGGGGTTAACTATTTACCCATAGCTGGGACTCTAACAGGTGCTACCACCCCGGATCAGGGTGGACCTGGGAACACAAGCAATTAAGAGGTGGTTCCACGCTCCTCAAAACCCCCTGATCAGAGGCCTTGCTGAAGGATGTAGTTTATCGCCTTACCCAGAACGTATATAGAAATAAGTGAATGTTTCTTCGAAGTTAGGATAAATAGCTTAATCAAGACTTGATGAAAAATGAAATAAACCTTGGCAAAAATAACGATTTAGAATATCGCCCACATCGGTGTTCAATCGATAAATGTCATGTCTTGTCATTAATTTTTCTCTTTTGCAGAAGGGTTTGGGAAAAGACGCCAGGGAGACTCAAGGTAGACACTTAAGATAAGATTTAGTTTACATGCATAGGAAGGGAAGAGAACGGTTGACTCTAGACATGAACAGGTTAAGATTGTAGTGATTGTTGAAACATTCTCTAGAAAGTCTGTTCCATAGTGCAATAGTTTTCGGGAAGAAGCTGGTTGAGTGGAACCTATTCTTGCCGACAGAATACAGAGCGAATGTGGGTGGTTTGCAACCATGTAAGTGGCATGGCGGGTCCCAGCCCTGAAGTTTAGACCTGGTGGAACCAGGAGATGCAGTTCGTCAAATTACTATCTATCTAGCTATGCCTGTGTGTTTTCACAATGCTATAGGTGGGTGATTGTGTGATAGATAGATCGAGCGATAGATAGATAGATAGATAGATAGATAGATAGATAGATAGATAGATAGATAATACACAAACTGAAATAGATAGATAGATAGATAGATAGATAGATAGATAGATAGATAGATAGATAGATCTAATGATTGTTAATGCATTTGACTCTGAGTAGTGGATTTTGATATTATTGTATTAAAAAATATTATTATACTAATATATTATTATACTAATATATTATATTTATACAATATTGATTTTTTTTTGAGTCCTCGTTAACAATGTTTTACTTTACAGCTTATATTTTAAGGTTTAGCTTTTACTTTACTCATATGCGTGTATACATTATGTATATATCATTATATATATATATATATATATATATATTATATTGTATATATATATATATATATATATATATATATATATATATATATATATATATATATATATGCGTGTATATATATATATATATATATATATATATATATATATATATATATCTATATATATATATATATATATATATATATATATATATATATATATATCTGTGTGTATATATAGTATAATGGTTATTTAAATAATAGATTTAGAAATACTCATTTTCGTTTGAAATATAGGAATAGATAGATAGATAGATAGATAGATAGATAGATAGATAGATAAGACGTAATAGAAAGATGAAATTGAAAGCATTCTACAATTATATGAAATTAAATCTAACTTATGAGAAGAAAAAATAAATACGCAAACGTATGAATTGCTGTTTACTCCTATATATACGTTAACAATGTCAAAATTATATGTACAGGGGAAGACTGCAAAAGTAGGTATACTGTAAGAATGATACTTCTGATATATTTACATAATTAATACAATACTTTTTGTGCGCACTTTTTATTTGTCATTACTGTATACCTACTTTTGCTTCTATATCTAAATTCATGTACATATGCGTGTACACCCATAGATATTAAAATATATCATTCACACACACACTTGTCAGAAACACACACACACAGAATAAATATATATATATATATATATATATATATATATATATATATATATATATATATATACTATAATACTAAATTAAAATCTAAAATAATGTATGTGACTTAATAGACTGAAACAAAACGAATATCTTTAAAAGTGTGAGGTGTGTAATATGCACAGTGAGTCACGGAAAACCCTGCGCAATCTGACAGAATAACAGAATTAATATTTTTATTTTTCATTTTTCTACAAAAACGCCCACACACAGGTGTGTTTGTACCCGTCTGCACCTATTTTGACGCATGCATATATATGTAAATATACAGTGGGCAATGGATAAATTGTCGTCTAAATTATGCAAAAACGCAAATAATACTGGCATCTAGTTTCAACAGATATATTTACCAAAAATTACAGATAAATATCTTGATATACCAAAGAGTAAATTTCTTTCATAAAATCGCTATTGGCTTATATCACGGCCTTCACAAGAAATCGGAATCTTCTGCAACTCTTCTGGACGATCTCCTTGTTTAACTTAGTGAATACTGCCATAATACTTGCATTCAGTTCATCTTTTGTGTTACAAAGAGTTTTTTTGGCCTCTCGTTCAACTGCGCTCGACATATAATAATCAAGGAGCTTGCAATCTGGGGAGTTAGGTGGCCAGATGTAATGGTGATATGGTTGCAGAAATTGTCTGAGAGCCATGACTAGATTCTCCTGCTTGTGTGGCATGCTGTAGAGTCCTGTGGCCAGATATAGGGTCTCCAGCAGAAACCCTCTTGAACTAGGACACAACTACCTCATCAAGGAATTGATGTAGGGCTCCGTGTTGAATCTCTGGCCCTGTGGGAATATGAATGGAGGCATAACCTCGCCATCACTAGTGATTGCTCCAAACATGTTCGGAATTACCATTAGATGCATCTAACTTTTCAGAATCCTCTGCACTGTCTTCAGGTTGACAATCAAATACTCTGAAATGTTCATATAGTAGTTTCTGGCGTGAATGCCAAGCAGCATGCCGTTTCCAAATTTCTGTCTGAATGAATTGCGTCATAGTGTTTTGTTTTGTTTTGATTTTTTTTCCTCACAGATGGTGCCCAGCTGACCCTACTATACTGTGCAGTCGACAAGACAATAATAAACAACGCGCATGCGCAAAATTAATAATAAATGGCGGCAATTTACACATCGCACAACATACACAAACAGACACACACACACACATATATATATATATATATATATATATATGAATGTATATGTGTGTGTTTGTGTGTATTATATATATATATATATATATATATACACACAACAGACGTATCTACAGTAACTGACAATACTAAACGATAAGAAAATTGACGAATACATGAAAGTATGTATGTATGTGTGTGTGTCTGTATAGAAGCCTTGTTTTACCGTCCGCAATTACTGAAGACAACTTCAGAAATAAATGACAGAAAGTAATTATCTTTTCTGTTTCATTGTAAATTACCCGGAAATTTTGATCACTTCTCGATTTTATTCTTGCGAATATAATACTAGGCGAAAATGAATTAAATCAAGTAAAACCATTTTCGGATGTGTTCATCAGTGATTTCCCAATCTCGTGCAGCGATAATTAGTCAAACGTCCAAATTAAATATTAAATGTCATTTTAATGCCTTTCAGTATAAGCTAAAGCATCCTTGAACGTCTTTCCAATGCACAGCACATAGATTTTCTAGTTCAGCTATAGTTATGAGTTATATCTGTCGAATATTCAGGCCAGTAGATTTAAATATATAAATATACTGTTGTAATTGCTGACGCGTTTCGTCCAATGTGGACATTCTCAAAGCAAAAAAAAAACGAAATGAATTTATTTAAACAAAGTAACTAATAATAACAAAAACAAAATGTCCTTAGCAACGGGAAGAATTTAGAGAACGCTATTTTATATATACTTCTAAATTCTTCCACTTAACTAACTATACAATGACCAGACATTTTTTTTTTATATTATTATTGCAACACATATGTTCATCGTAATCTGATCATAATTGAAAACAATATTTATTTATTTATTTATTTCGAATAATTTTTGTTACTTTTCTCTTTTCCTTCAACCACCTAATCAATAACGTTCGTTAAATTTAAAATTTCGATTTTATAAATTTATTGTCTTTTCTACGGGTTAACTCTGAGAAAACTCTAGTGATCCCATTGTGATGTCAAATTGAAAATATTTATCAATGCGTTGGACTTTGCCACCCACTATACGGATATTACAGATGAAGAAATGAACATTATTCTGTATGCAAAAAAATCAGTACGTATACATAAAGGTGAGGAATGGATTAAGAATTCTTACAACCAATTTGACATCACAATGGGATCACTAGACTCAGCTGAGTCTTCTGATCTCATTGGCCTTTTTATATTATACAACCTTACAGCGCACTATGATATTAATACAAATGATATTGGTTTGTACAGAGACGATGGGCTTATGGTTATTAGGAACTCAACGAACTTCAAAATAGATAGAATTAGAAAGTTATTATATAAAGAATTTAAAAGCATGGGCTTAAAAATTACGGTTAGACCAAATTAAAAAAAAGTAGATTTCCTAGATATAACATTAGATCTAAATAAAAATACTTACACATCTTATAAAAAAAACCCAACACCAATCCTTTATATATACATCCTAAATCAAATCACCCCCCATCTATAATTAAATATATACCGTTATCTATCAGTAAACGAATTAGTACAAATTCAGCAAATGACAAGATTTTCGATGAGCATATCAATACTTATAATAAGGCTCTAAAAGATAGTGGCTACAAAAACCCAAAACTAACTTATATAAAAAATGAAAATGGAAAGCATAGAAAAAACAGATGTAGAAAGATTATTTGGTATACTCCCCCATATAACCAAATGGTAAAGAACAAATTAGGACATAAATTCCTCGCATTAATAGTCAAGCATTTTCCTAGTGAAAGTAAACTAAGTACTATTTTCAATAAAAACACACTAAAATTGAGTTACAGCTGTACAAAAAACTTAGAAAAAATCACTAAGAACCATAATGTTAATATCTTAAATAAACACTTATACCAAAACCTAAAAAGTTTAGACAATGGAAAAATTAAGATAAAAATTGATGGAAATAAACAAAAACTATGTAACTTCTACAGTTACATAGTTTTTGTTTATTTTGAGGGTTTCTACAACCCTCAAAATTGCCCACTACAAAATAAATGTCGCACTGAATCACTAGTATACCAATGCAATATCTCTTCGATTGAAAGTCCTGATAACATAAATATATATATAGGTTGCACTAGCCATGAATTCAAAAAACGATTCAACCAATATCAAACTTCATTTAGAATAAATAGATATAAAAATCAAACATCTCTCTCAAAATATTTCTGGCATCTAAAAGAATAAAATAAAACACCTACAGTCAAATGGAAGTTAATAAGAAAAGCTAGAATATGTAGGTCATTAAACGACCCTTGTCCTCTATGCATACACGAGAAACTATATATTACTAAGTTTATAAAAAATAAAAATTTACTGAATCAGAGAAATGAAATAGCTATTATATGCCGTCATTGTCAAAAATTTTCCTTAAATAATATTTAAAAAAAAAAAAAAAAAAAAGGAAAACGTCTATTGGAATAACAGTGAAAATATTTTAAACTTATATTTAAAATTTAAAAATTTAAAATTGTAGTTAAAACGAATTCAAACCTAAGCATCTTTTTAAAAAAATTGTAGTTAAATAAAATGTATGCTAACCGAAACACCTCTATAATAAAAGGACTACAGGCACTTAAATGAATCCAATAAAACACCTACTGAAAAATGAAATTATAACAAGAGCTAGATGATGTAGGGTTGTGTACGACCCATCTCCTTTGTACATACATATGAAACTTTAGTACTTAGGTTATATATATTTAAAATAAATAAATTAATAAATAAAGTTTACTAAATCTGAGAAATTACTTAGCTAGTTTTGTAGTAAGTGCCATAAATATTACTTAATTAATACTTAATTATAAAAGTTTAAAAATCGTAATTTAGATATACCTTGATATGGAAAAATAATTTTACTTACTATGAGTAACTTTCCTTCTGTTATAAAGTAATATAGTCTATTAAAACTAACAATGATAATATTTTAAAATTTTAAAGTTGTAATTTTAAAATTGTAATTAAAATTGTAGCTAAATAAAATGAATTCTGACCTAAACTTCTTTTAATTAGTACTACACTCACTTAAAAGAAACCAATAAAGACACCTATAGTAAAATAAAATAAAAATAAAATTAATATGAAATGCCATAAGATGTAAGCTTTTGAATGACCCATGTCCTTTGTACTTACATGAGAAACAATATATTATTAGGTTTATATATAAAATAAAAGTTTACTAAATCAGTGAAATTAAGTAACCATTTTTGACGTCAGTCATAAATTTTTTAATAAAAAAAA
>CAHIKZ030000569.1:375000-462500 GCA_903632075.3 Acanthosepion pharaonis
TTGATTTTTTTTTTTGAAAAAAAACAAAAAAACATTAGGTTTATAATACCCAGAAAATTGGAAAGTAGGTTTATAATACCCAGAAATTCAGAAGGACACATGGCACAGTGGATAAAAGCGTTAGTTAGATCCAGTGACAGGACCCAAAGAGTGTGAGTTCAATACCCGGTTAAGGAGGTGGAGATTTTGGAGAGTGGAATTAACAGGAGATAACTGATAAGTGACATCCATTAAACATGGCACGTGGAACTAGAACAGTCTACCCCAGTGAGCGAAACAAAGGGTTCAGTTCGACATCCCAACCACGTGAAGAAGGCCGGGACATATAACGGCCGAAACGTTGTAATAAATTTGGCGACAAAGATGAGGACAATGAATAATCTAAATAGTGTACAGAAATATAGACAGATATTGAAGTATTTTTGCTAAATTAGATGTCAAATTTTATGTGTTTAATTTTATATTGAAATTGTTTAACTTTCAAATATGATGATTACCAAAATCGAAATTGTGGAGAATATGTCCGAAGGTCATGATTTGATTTGATTTTTTCAAGTAATTTCAACCATCTTGGTCATTAACAATAATTGGAGGTGGTTAATATATAAACCCAGATTTTGTTGGTTAAACATGATATTTTTGGGAACGCTACAATTCAAATTATTTCAAATAAACGCTTCGCGCAAAAGTGAAGTGATGTGTAAAACAGAACTTGATTACACCGTAAATAAATGTAATAAATATTTATACGTATTATTATTATTATTATTTATTGAACATATTAAAATATTTGATACATGTTTTCAAAAACATCTTCTGTGGGGAATTATATTTCATGGAATGCGGTTTATTTCATTTAATATTTCGAAAAATATATTCAATTATTTTGAGTTTTTCTTTTCACTTAGAGCAATAAAGTATCTTCTTATCACCCACTTATCTCCGGCGTGAACATGTCCATGTTTGTCACTACCTACATCATTTTTGGTTTCAGTGCATCCAAAAGTGAATTTGAAAACTTGCGAAGCTGTTTTTAAAAGAAATGTTACTTAAAAAGTTCACTTTGTACTATTCTACATATGTCATTAACATTTACTATTGAATTAAGTGAATTCACAAAGAATTATCTGTTGGTGTATATATATATATATATAAAAGTGAACACTGAAAGTAAACATTAAGAGGCGACAGACTGTTTCATGCTAGACGCAAACCACATGGCATGACGATTGCGTCTAGCATGAAACAGACTGTATTTCTAAGTGTTGACTTCAATGTTCACTTTTATATTTACACACGCTCTATCTCTGATATTGAGCACTTTATCCCATATATATATAGCACACCTTGAGAGTATATTTTTCACACACACACACACACACACACACACACACACATATATATATATATATATATATATATATATATATATATATATATATATATATAGGTTGTATGAAGAATAATTTTACAAACATTGGGGACAATACAAAGACAAAAGTTCATAAGAATATATGTCCGCAAATGCTTCGTTTTTGAGTTATTAAGTTTAAAGAAATTTTTCAGTAGATGGCTCTGTGTTAACATGTAGACTGGGTTACATTTGTTATTCGTATACATTTGGGTCTAGTCTGTTTTCAACACTTAACGTGCGTAGTAGTGATTTAACTGCGAAGTGTTCCGTTTAACAATGGCAGGATATTCATATCGTGTGCATACAGAAATGATTTTTACATACGGCCGCGCGAATAGTTATAGACGCGAGGCTGCACGTCTTTAACAGATTGCGTTTCCAGATTGAAGGCATCTGGGTAATCCATCCTTTGCGGCTATTTATCGTCGCGTGGATGAGACAGAATCCATGCCAACAAAAAGTACGGATCGAGCGAGAAAGACCGAGATCCGCTCGTATGACTGCGAATAACACACGCTTTCGGTGACGATCCATATATCAGCACATGTCATGTCACCTAGCATGTCGTACATCTCATAGAGCCTCATAGGATACTTCAAGAGCAGTTTCTGTATCCGTATCATTTGCAACGTGTTCAGGGTCTTTTGCCCTCTGATCACTTACCACACACCACGGGAGAACTTTTGATATGGGCTGATTGCACAAACTGCCAATCCGTTGTTTGTATCTTCAGCCTTCTTTACCGATGATTAGGAGAAATGGAATAACAAATTTACACAACCAACATTTGTGTGCGGAGCGGAATCCCCATGGTTCAATACAGGCTAGATACCAGCATCTGTTTACGATGAATGGGTGGGTAAGGAATCGTAGGTGACTGTCTAGTTATTCCATATCTTCCCCTAGCACTTCTTACACAAGCTGTCTACAGGGACTTTATTTCGAACACACTTCCAGACATGCTAGAGGATGTACCCCTACTAATACGAAGACGCGTGTAATTCCTGTATGATGGAGCTTGTATTTTAGATTTAACAGTTTCTACCGAAAACTTTAAACCTAATAACTCAAAAACGAACGATTTGTGGACATACGTTTATATGGAATTTTGTCTTTGTCTTGGTTTGAGTATATATATATATATATATATATATATATATATATATATATATATATATATATATATAGCTTATTAAACAAGAGAAATGAATTGATGGTTACATGTAGGCATACAAATAGATACTTGTTGAAATACGTTGATCCAGGTAAAATTTTAATTTAAATTATAACCTTTCCCTTTTTCATATTTTTTCTAATCAATATTTTATTAAAAAAAAATTAAACCAGTAATCTTCCTTTATGTTTAATAATATTCAGAAATTTTTATTTTTTTTATTTTATATATATAAAATAAGAATCCCGTCAATTTTAAATGTTAATTATACTATGAAAATAATGGGCGCCTCGAGGTGGTGTGATGGTTAACAAGCTTATCTCGCTAGAACCATTACGACGGTGTAGTGAATTCGATTCTCACTGGGTTCCCCCTACTTCGGGCCTTGTGCCACATCTAAGCTATGCTTGGAAAATCAATCTGGGCACCTCGGCGTGGTGTAATGGTTCACAAGCTTGACTAAAAGAGTTACAACTGTTTAGTGAGTTCGATCCTCACTGGGTGCCCCATAATTTCGGCCATTTGCCACATCTAAGCTACGCTTAGAAATTCAAAACTATGAGAATAAAAAAAAGAAACTGTAATCCCCGTATAATATATGGACTGCGTTATCATTGCGTTAATCAGATATTTTTATTGAAATTAACAGGGAGGTTCGGACTATTGTCCTCATCTTTGTCGCCATATTTATTACAATGTTTCGGCCCTTTAGTATCTGTCTATATTTCTGAGATGAGGTATTATGTACACTATTTACTAACGTCTTTATCCACTGTGTCAAGGACACATAGCACGGTGGATAAAGGCATTAGTTAGATCCAGTGACAGGACCCAAAGAGTGTGAGTTCAATACCCGGCTAAGGCAGTGGAGAACTTTCAGAGGGAAATTAACAGGAGATAACTGACATCCATTAAACATGGCACATGAAACTAGAACAGTCTAACACAGTGAGCGAAATAAAGGCCGGAGCGTACGACGGCCGAAACGTTGTAATAAATACCTCATCTCAGAATATATTCATCTCATATAGACAGATACTGAGGTTAATTCCGTATACAAGGAAATTATTTTAGGTTTCCTTTTAATAAATAGACTTCTTTAAATTTTATTCTCGCGGATATGCATATTCGAGTAGACGCCCCGTTTATTTATAGTATATTTATTTATCTTTGTGAACCGGCCTGAATGTTCATGAAATCTTATTAAAGAAAAATATTTACTCTCCTTCGTGTGTGGGCTATATGTCTTTCTAGGTGCCTTTTGTTTACTATTATTATATATATGTTAGTTACGACTCGATTTCAAGTAATTCTATTAATTGACTGATTCTGAAATATGAATAGCGTAGTCATGGTTTTTCAGTCCTGTTATGCATTTGCATATTCTTGCACAGATATGGCAACCAAAGCCCCTCTTAAATATGCATTAAACGCTATCTATTATTAAATTGCACACATATTGATATACATAAATATGTAGTCATTACATTTGATGGCAAATTTGTTGTTTAAAAAAACGTAATTTGACTTTGCTAACCAGACGCTTCCTCTGTAGCTGAATGGTATAGCACGTTAAGCTATATGACGGTTTCGTGTAAGGTACAGGTTCAATTCCCGTCGGAGGTTACATATTTTCTACGAAATTTCCCGGACATTCAGACTGATAGTTAATACTGTTTATTACAAACAAAGTATTTACATTAATATATTATTTATAAAAATAACGTATAAACAGAAAATATATTAAAATAATTGTCGGCCTTGGTTATTTCATAATATAGGATAACATTATATTTATCCCGCTTAATTTTCAAAGGTTAAAATATTAATATTGCTAATAGTGATATTAGCCGTCTCCTTATAAGGAAACATTTGTCACTCACTGTAGGAACAACCAGTGCTATTATCGGTCGAAATTTATAAAAAATTCTATTAAAATAATTTTCCAATAAATAGGTTTCTCAAGTCCACCGTTATTGCTCTTTCCAGTATTTATGGCGGTTTCCTTTCTTACCTTTTGTTTCAAGTGGTGTGGAATTCAAACATCTTTATTATGTCATTATTTTCTCTTTGACAGATATCCGTTTTAGTTGTTGCTGTTGTAGAAAGTAGTCAAGTAACGTCGTTTCTTTTATTTGGTACAGTTCTTTGCGATTCTTTAGCGCCAATAAAAAGGTTCGAAGAAGGAAGAATCTCGCTAAGAACTAATGGTTTCATTCACTCAAAATGATTTTTAATCATTGATCTGAGTCAACGGTTGTATTCCCTTGACTGTTAAATTTTCTGAAAGCAATTTTATGTTTATACGGGTTTTTAAAATGATTTTTTTCACGGCTTTGTTAATCAATTATCCCATCTCGGTTTTGATTTCAACACGGATGTGTTCAAACTTACATAAAAACCTTTGTTTTTACATGAAGTATTTAGTCAAACGATTATCATAACTTGTTCAGTGGTTTGTATGGTAACGTTTATTTGATTTTCAATCACCAGTTTACGCAATCTATTTTCTTATCTCGTCAAACATTTGCATCTCTATGACAGCCCAGAAATGCATTGTTATTTGAATGTCCTCAACTTGTGTGCTTATCGCCTGAATGAGGACTGTATCATTGAATTGTGTTATAAGAGTTTCGAAGAGAAACCTTGTACGGTGTGCTTTAAACATTGCAGCTGCTCCTTTGTCGGTACATCAGCGATCATGGCTCACCACAACGTCCTTTCCTTTGTAGCTCTTAATAATGTTTGTATTTTCACCATCTCTCTTAGACCCTGTTCTTCTATTCATTTACGCAAGATAATTCGCTAAGTTGCTCGCTGTTTCCCTTGGTCCCTCTTGATTTCAATATCTCTTGTGGGTGTCACATTCTCCAACCTTCTTTTCTTCTTATGTGCCCTAGAAATTTCGGCTGTTCATTTCTGATTCTAAGTTTAAGTCTATCTTGGTTTCTATTTTCCTGAAAACTTCCTTGTTAAGCACATATTCAGTCAATGGCATTCCCAGTATTCTTCTGTAGAACTATATTTCTGTTGTCGCAATTTCATTTGTAAGGAGTGTCCAGCATTCCCTTCCATATATAACGACTGATTTTTACATAGTTCAGACATCTTTAATTTGTTTCTCACAAAATTTATCTGTGCCTTAATATTTTCTTTGGTTTTGGAAATAAATTTTAGCTATTCAAATACGCCTTCTCATTTCGGTACTACATCTTCCATCCTCTTTTGAAACCCATCCTATATAATTAAAATTCCGTCCTTGATTGATTTTGATGTAAGCATTTCGTATTTCGCATCTTGGCCTACTCATTTTGCTGATAACCATGTTTTCTTACAATTGATGTTTAGTCCTTACTTCTTGCGCTTCATTATTATATTCACTCGGAGATCCTGTAGTTTCCTTTCATTTACTGATATCAACACTGTGTCATTTGAATATCTTGTACACTATTTACATTATTCGGACTATTGTCCTCATCTTTGTTGGCATATTTATTACGTTTCGGCCCTTCAGTATCTATCTATATTTCTGCGATGAGGTATTATGTACACTATTTACATTATTCGGACTATTGTCCTCATCTTTGTTGGCATATTTATTACGTTTCGGCCCTTCAGTATCTATCTATATTTCTAAGATGAGGTATTATGTACACTATTTACATTATTCGGACTATTGTCCTCATCTTTGTTGGCATATTTATTACGTTTCGGCCCTTCAGTATCTATCTATATTTCTAAGATGAGGTATATCTTTGTCGGCATATTTATTACAACGTTTCGGCCCTTCAGTATCTATCTATATTTCTAAGATGAGGTATTATGTACACTATTTACATTATTCGGACTATTGTCCTCATTTTTGTCGCCATATTTATTACGACGTTTGGCCGTTGTACGCTCCGGCCTTCTTCAGTTGGTTGGAAGGTCGAACTGAACCCTTTATTCCCACATGCCATGTTTAATGGATGTCAATTATGAGTCATCTTCTGTTAATTCCTCTCTCTAAGTTCTCCACCGTCTTAACCAGGTATTGAGCTGACATTCTTTGGGTCCTGTCACTGAATCTAACTAACACTTTTATCCACTCTGGCATATGTCCTTGAGGACATCTGTGTATTAATTTCTGGGTATTATAAATTTAATGTCTTCAGCAACCCTTTTTAACCAGTGCCCATATTGCAATTTTTTGCATGTTATCTGCTGTTAATTCCCCTCCCCAAGTTCTTCACTGCCTTAACCAGGTATTGAACTCACAGGGCCGAAACATTGTAATAAATATGACGACAAAGATGAGGACAATAGTCCGAATAATGTAAATAGTGTACATAATACCTCATCTCAGAAATATAAAAGGATATTGAATATCTTCTAAAGATTGTGCCCGCCAATAATAAATCTTAGAAGGACTACTAGTTCTTCCACAATTCTGGTGAGAAAATATATTCTTGTCTTACGCCTCTTTCCCTTTTCATGCATTTACTGAATTAATTGTTATCTGTATGCAGGTGGTTTGATCCCAATATAAGTCATGTTTTATTTCAATATCTTTCCCAAATAAATCAAGTGAAAGCGTACCTCTTCGAAATATGTATATTCTTCTTCTTTCGAAGAAAACTTTGGATACCTTAGAACAAAAGTTGTTATTTAATGGACTTTAGGTCTGGGAATGGAAACATCGGTTATCAGCCCGTGACCAAGTTTGAGGATATCACCTATGGTTTGACCTGGAGCGAGGCAGTATAAATGAATGCTTTCTAGCGAGATATATGAAAATTAATACTAATGCAGTTATTGTTAAGCAGGATTTAAAAATTCTAAATAAGAATAGGAAGGGCAAAATAAGGCGAGAATGGAAAAGGTAATGCAAGGTAAAGCAAAGCAATTATAAGACAGAAGCAAAGTAAAAAATTAGCAAAATAGAAAATGTGTTCACATGCAAAAAGGATAAAAACAAGTGGTTATAGACTTCTGATTTCTAGGCAAGAAAGAAAAATGTATGACCGAGAATTGTCCGTTTGTATTAGGTAGAAATAAATCTGTAGGAGATGTCAATAAAATTTGCGGAAGGAGGAGTTTTAGCAATATATATATATATATATATATATATATATATATATATATATATATATATATATATATATATATATATATATATATTGTATATTTAGGCAGTATTTTTGACAAGTTTTGTCTATTTATTTTATGTAAATTCTTTTCATATCGTCGGATAAGCTTAATAGGATTATCTTTAAACGTAAAAAGAAAATCACAATATTGATACATATTTTTAAATCCTATCTAAGCTTTCCGCTTACATATGCCATTATCGAAGATGACAATTACATTACAATATATTAAACAATGCACGGACAAAACAATAATGATAGTCTGTTCTTGTTTACAATGAAGATTTCCAAGCAACGAAAAACTCGTGCATATGAGACGCTGGAAACAAAAATCGCACCGCAGCTCATGACATCACACATGACCACGCGAGAGTGAAAACGAGAAGTATTAAGTATGGGACGCCATTGGTATAAACCAATGGCTTCTGTTATCAATTATAGACATTTAAGAATATATATATGCGTATATTTTGGCAGCAAATGTTTTCAGCTTATTTTTAATTGGGTCATTTCATTGTCACGGACTAGCTTTTTGGTGTCGTTATTGAAGGGCGAGAGAAAATCTCCGTGTTGATAAATATTATTTATTCCGAGTACTTTCGACATTAGCACAGTGTCATCATCAGGGTGTTATTTATGTAACCACCTGTTGGAGTACATGTTACAAAGCTATTCGTGCAGTGAAAACCGGATTTCAAGGAATGATTCAAGCACTTGATTCATTAAACTCAGCTTCAGAAAACCTTCAAACGAGAGGGAATGCACAAATCATTTTGCTTTCAATTGAAAACTTCTCCTTCATGTCACATTTGTTTTACTGGGAAGAAATTCTGGGACAAATAAATCTCACCCAAAAGAACATGGTATTGGTTTGGATGCGTGTATAACCCACATGGATGTGACCAAAATTTTCTTTAACTGAAACAGGAACAGGCCGGTGACAAGACAAATAATGGCAGATGTAAATACATTTTTTCTGATATTAATATTAATGATCAATATTTTTACCGTTTTTTTTTTTCAAACGTTATTTAGCGATAATAAAGACAACGCCAGAGTTTTATCTCTCATATAATTTTATATTTCTCTTTTGACGCAAATTTTGCGGTCTCCCACGAAAACTGACATTTCTAGCATTAAGAAAAGACCAGAGTAAGAAGTCATCCTAAAATCTTGACTCTTGCAAATGATTGAAAAATACCGATTAATCTATAATAATTTTTCTTGTCCATCTAAATTTACCTTATTGGAAGATCTTCACTTTATTTAATACCAGATGCTTTTCAGCAATTGATAACTTCAATTTGTATGTATAGAAGTATCGTCTGCTTAAAGCAACCATTTGCTTCTCTGGAGGCAGTTCGGCGATTCAGAAGACCCACACGCTCCTATCATATAAATTATTTAGATGATGACCGGGGTTGGTTTGGTTGTCATATCAGCGAGATTAAGGCTACTATGAAACAAGTAACCTTCCCAGTTGGACGCATGCAGATTCAAGAATAAACAGGTCCAATGTTTGCCTATAGATTCACTAATAAATCCAACCAATATTTACTTTTGGACTGAAGTATACACACGATAAATGTTTACCTGAAACACAAGTATAAACCCAACCGATATATACCTGTAGACTCAAATATAAATCAACCAGTGTTTAGCAATAGACTCAGCTAAAAACCTGATCGATGTTTAATTATAGAATCAAGTATAACAATACAATGTTATAGGTTCAATAATAATAATAATAAAATCAAAACAGTTTACTACATTAAATAAGCCAACAAGGCTGATATATTGTATAGATTTACCAAGCCTACACAACAATTGGTATGGTTAATCATAATTTGCTTCAACTGCACTAAAATTGCTTTCCGGCTTACGGCGATATCACGTTGAAAAACAGGTTCTCGTACGATCACCGAAGTTAAGCAACCTCCAGCTTGGTCAGTACCGAGATGGCTGATGTTGGGCATGTCATTTACTGTAAGGTCGGATTTGCGAGTATTATAATGGATAACGTCTTGGAATTTGGAGAGCCGAGTTCCAATTTCAGTTGGAAAAACCCTTGAGAAAGTTATTTTCTCCCACAGCTATGGGTTAATTAGAATCGTATCAGTAAATCATTATTATCTTCAAAGATTCTTATAATCTAAAAATAATTTCTGACTTTAAATAACCTGGAAAGGGTTTATATGCCGTAAAAATAAAATCGCTCAAAAACAAAAATAAATATAGATTGATTTCCATTTTAAAAAATTTATTTGCACGTTTTCGTTATATTTAAACATCTTTTTCAATATTTTCTTTTCGCTTATGTTATATGGAAAGCCTCACGTCAAAAAAGCTAATACAACCAAATTGGCAGAAAAGTTTATTTTACAGAACACTTTATTTCGCCCACCGGAGTAGATTGTATTAGTTCCACGAGCAATCCATCTTCTGATTGTCTCAGTTATCTTCCTTTAGTTCAGCTCTCCTAGTTGATATTTCCCTTTAACTCAACTATCCAAATTGATTTTATTATCACAAGATATTCGCCAGGTATTGAACTCACAATGTTTTGACTCAAGTCACTAGATCCAACCAACGCTTTTATCCATTGAGCAATATATGCCTGAGGACATGCATTTTGGGGACTTATAAAATTAAGGACTGAGTAACCGGAAGAGGCATGGCGCGGGGAACTAGAACAATCTACCCCGGTGGGCGAGATAAAGGGTTTTGTTCAAAATTTCAATCACCTGAAGAAGGCCGTAGCGTAAAACGGCAGAAATGTCATGAGTATGGCAAAGGTTTTTCCTGTTCTTACTCTGGATATTTTACGTATAAGTTCTGTCTCCTTCCTCTGACAGCGTTATTTGTTTAACTTAAGAATAATGTATCTTTTCAACAACAAACCTTGATGTAAAACTTTTGCTGACTCCATTCCAAACGTTTGATCGTGTTTTTTACATTTTTACGCCTTCATTCACCGACTACAAGCCACTTGATAAAGCATTAAGAACTGAAGAATATTGGAATATGTAGGATAGTTAACCATTGAGCGTAGTCTTGAAGAGTTCAAAATTGTAGCGGTCGGAGAAAGCAATCTCTTTGGAGTCCGTTATACACAGCAGCGACTCTTGGGAAAAAATTCGAATGGCATTTCCTTTTTATTAATCGAATAGGAAAGGAATTAGGATGGTTTATAACTTGTCTCAGCTGTGAGGTCTTGAACTATTGGAACGAGGGAATGAAGCTCGTTTGAACTTCTTCCAAGGAAATAGCTATAGAGTAGCTTGCGATATTGCGCACGAGAGGAAAGGGTTATAGATTGTAAAATAATTCATCGCCAACAAAGACGCCGTCTTTTAGAACTCTGTCGAGGCTGAAAAGAGAGGACTGGACAGCTCCAGACCAAATATGGCAGCAATACTCTAATTTTTGGTTTGATTTGACTCATAAAGATAGAGTAGATCAGGAAGAGTAAGGTACTTTCCGCAAGTTGTATACAGAGCGAGAGCTTCTTCTAGAATCTTCAGCGTTATTTCTCTATCTATAAAAGGCAGGATGTGTGTGCATGTGTGTGTGTAACGAATGCACGGCCGCAATTTCCGACAAATTTGCACCAAAATTTACATGCACATGCTCCAAGTTAGTGGGAAGGCCAGGACCGACGTTGCATTTCACAACTCCCATCGATAGTGGAAATAATCGATTTTTTTTCATGCTTCTACGGCAGTTTTCATGTAGTTTGTGGCCATTTTCTACTGGCCAGAGTGAGAGTCAATAGCTGGCTGCCACGAATAGGCAGGAAAATTCTATTGGCCAGCGTGAGAGCCAACAGCTGACTGACACGAATGTTATCTAGCATGCTAGCATGCAAAAAAATCGATAGCTGCATTCATCACAAGTGGGAAAATTTTAAATCTGCATGGCACTTTACTCCAATTGGCTCATTCGCTTGCTTAAACTCAACGTTGATTCTGATTCCGCAGAACTGGGTTGGGTGTGAAAAATTATTTGTTGTTAACATTCTTTTTTCATTCGGTTTTTCCTGTTACGAGTACTTTTTTTTAAAGCTGATCGTTTTGTGTTCATTTTGTTTAGTTCTTTTTTCGTAACAGATTTAATGTGTAGTATAGAGCTTAGAAAATATTCGCAGTGTGAGATAGGCATGTAGCAACATCAGCACGGCAAAGGGCACTCCTTTAAAGGCAAGGAAGGGCAAAAATATTTTAAGTCAAGTGATAGCGATTGCTGTATGAGTCGTACGATTTTTGAATCAAGCACGGGCAACGCCGGGTCATGCTGCTAGTGTCTTATATATGTTCCATTTGAGTTCTTGAGTGGACCTGAGACCCAATATACACTCAAAGAAAGCAGCTTCATTAATGGTACAAACGCTGCTCGTGGCAGGTGATAATTCAAGGTCAGCTTGTTGATGATGAAATGTTACTAGAATAACTTCTCCATAAACTGACTAAATATATTTTGCGTTTAAGTATTTTTTTTACCTTTCTTCGAATAAAATATATATATATTTTTAAAATTGCTATGTCTCTTTAGGTTATAAGTGATCTAGGATTTCCACATGTTCTGTTTATTTTTGTTTACATCTGTGAATTTGTTGTTTTAATCAACTCACCCCAAGCAAGTCGATAACACCACTAAAATGCAAGGCGCTAATGAAGATGAAAGAGATGGAAAAGCCTTTTGAAGAAACCAGAAGCCTAATAATAGTATGCACTTCAGAATTTAAGCTGAAACGTTAGAAACACAGAGTTGAAGTAGAATTTTTAAAGAACCGGAAATACAACAGTAAATAAGGGATACACCTCTACTCCTGCTCAAAAGACGGGAGAAGTGTGAACCGGTCATGAGAGGTTAATTGAGAGACTTGAGTGGATTCCTGCTGAATTTTCTACGATTTTGTAATACCGCACTTGCCCTGTCTACACTAATATTTACAATATAGCTATGGGGA
This sequence comes from Acanthosepion pharaonis, assembly GCA_903632075.3. NCBI lineage: Eukaryota > Metazoa > Mollusca > Cephalopoda > Sepiida > Sepiidae > Acanthosepion > Acanthosepion pharaonis. Next base: position 387,687 of record CAHIKZ030000569.1, read on the forward strand.
GAAGAAACATAGTCAAACCTCTTCGAAGAGCATTAGTGCGAAAATATGACCAAAACTTTATTTTCCTAAGTGCATGCTGATTCGACAGCTGACATGAGTACGATCAAAATACTTTTTTGAATGACATTCATTAAAATCAAATGTTCCTTATTCCATATAACGATAAAATCTGAACGAATTTTTTGAAGTAAACCACTACGAACCTTGTCTTTTACCAATTTTTATATAATGTGTATTTCAAAGAAAAAAAATAGACCAAGATAGCACCAGAATTGAAAAAAAAAAAAACTTAGTAATGGAGGAAAAAAATCAAATTAAAAAAGATGTCTGTAGTAGAAGTGAAATACGGTTTTTTTTTCTACTTTTACTGCCATATCTTTTAAACGCAGCAGGATGATATGGCCGTTTGATGCAAGGTGGATTACTGAAGCCGATAACGCGGCTTCATGAATTAAAATGAGTAAAGAACGCTGCTGGGACAGGAGTTCGTTTCATTTTGCTGGTTGTGAATTTCACTTTATAATTAACAAGGTATTATGGAAAATAACGTTTCTAAATATAGGATCAAGATGTTCATGGAAATGGCGGCATTATGAACTGAGCAAAGATGCCACGCAATGTTTTACGGTTTAAGCAAATAACCTTAAGCAAATATTCTGTCTTAACCTCTTGAATTCACCTACTTAACACCGAACAGCAGAAAAGTCGTTATAAAGATTTCGAGAATCTGAAACTTTGTAAACAATATTAAATAATGATCTTGTTTTTCTTTCTTTCTTTGGCTTCTCTCTCTCTCTTTCTCTCTCTCTCTCTCTCTCTCTAATTTTGGCATCTTTTTTTCTTCAGCTACTCTAAATTCTCATCTGAATTTAATCCCCGCTTTCTTCTGTTTCATCTTCTCTTCCTCTTCGTCGTCGTCTTATCCGGCATCCTTTCCTTCTTTTAAAGCTTGCTTACTTCCTGTTTCTATCATGCGCCAAACGGGAACCTGCAACAGCTGTGACGAAATTTACACGCGAACATACACCATTAAATTTAATTTAATCTTTATTTATTATTCTCTTTACAATTAGTGCAAAACCAATGCTGCAATGGCGATTGTCATATTACGACTTCAGCGACGATTATGACCATTACAACAACAAAAACAACATTTTTAATTATTATTTTTTTGTTCACCTTATATTTTATTGGTATTATCATATACGTTTTTCCTTATTATTATTATTATTATTATTATTATTATTATTATTATTATTATTTTCACGTAGTTTCTTGTGGGGTTAAGTGACAACAAGTCGTGTCAATGATTGAACATTCTCCTCTCTATTCAATGCCGATTTCAGTTCGTTCACACTTTAAATTGAGAATTCGCTAGATTCAATATTCACTGAATGTTTTGATTGCTGTAGCGTAGTGATCAGTAAATAACTGTGGCACTATTTGGCTTGCTAAAAGGGAGAAAGGAGAAAAGAAAAAGGTAAGAAAAAAAAGAAAGGCGAGAATTAAAATTATGTGATAAGAAGCCATCACGAAAAGGGCACTAAGCGGTGTTATTTTTCTGACAAGGGAAAGTGGTAAAATTTTTATTTTCCATTGTCGAGAAGGTAAAAAGGAAGATACTGGAGTTAATCTGATTTAGGTTACGGGGCTGGTGGAAATTCCAGGTTGGCCAAATAACCTCAGAGACAGAATTCTAAATAGATAAACATTGACTGTGTCGCAAATGTTCATTTGGACCACACAAAGTTACAAAAACAAAAGACCAAACCATAAGGTCGTTTGGAAAATGCATCTGTTTTGTGTCGAAGCTGGCTGTGGTGGCGAAATTATTTTATCGGGAATAGATAACGCCAGAATGCGAAACGTTTGATTGACCACACACTTGCTAATTGGCGAAAATCTCGTTGACGTCTTCCATGTGAAATTCGGCTGAATTGGCGAAATTGTTTTATCGGATCAGTGGTTGGCGTCAGGCGAGTAGGTACGTCTGGTTGACCACCCACTTGTTAATTTGCGAAAATCTCATTGACGAATTCCAGGTAATTCGGTTAAAAGATAAAAAGTCTAGGATGTGAGGTTTCCTCGAAGAGAAGAAAGAAAAGGAAAAGTGAAAAAAAGAAAAAAAAGATAAATTTTATTTTTTCTTTGAGCAAGATTTTTTAAACCAAGGCTAGTCTGGCCACACCCACGCCGCTGAGCGCCCATTGGCTGAATGATAGCAGGAGTATTGGGCGGAGGTAATCATGTGAAGCAGGAGGGGAGGCCTGCTGGCACCCATTGAGGGGATAGGTGTGAGATGCCACTGTGAGAGAGAGGGAAAACCGTTGACACCCTCTGAGGGTAGGGTGAGATACCAATACGAGAACAGAAGAGGGTGGGAGAACGAGAAGACTTCCAAAAATGGAAAATAATAAAATTTTCACGCAATTCCGACTCATCTTCTAATCAAGAACAATTTATTTTTGAAGAACGACTTAGACTCACACGACCAAAACAATTTTTACGAATTTCGCCTGAAGACACACTAAGAACCAGTTTCTTAAAAGAACAAACAACTTAAGATGTTAAGACTCGCCTAACAAGCACAAAGTGTCACGAATCCATATAGCGGGTTGGGAAGAAGACTCAGTCCTGTACTCAGCAACCAGATATAAAGTATTGTTATCCTTTTTTTTTAACACATTTGAAATTTTCGAGTTATTATTATATTTTCTTTTACACATACTTGTGCGGTATCACCCTTATTCGAACTCAGCTTGCATTACGGCCCGGCGACTGATTGATTTCGTCTGCCTAAGATCAATTCACAACGTGGGTAGGTTAGACTGGAAATCAAAGCAGTTACTTCGGTAACCAGACGTTGGAGGCGAGCTGGGAACGACAAGGCTGATACCGAATCTAACCAGATTCCCATCCGAATCACCAAAAGGTTAGAACGTCACATTAAGCCAGTTGGTCGTCACAAGACAAGATAGCACGACTGACGCAGACAGGCGGACGTCACGTTTGGCGCAGCGACACCGGGGGGACGTTACATAACCTCGGTTACCTTTTTTTAGTGCAGTGAGTTCGATGCGTACCAGGTGCCTCATTATTTTGACCTAGTGTTAGACTAAGCTGAGTGAATCATTTTGGGGAATCTTCTTGGTGCTCCAATGATTATTGGAATAACAATCATTATTTGTATTTCTGTAGCAATTATTATCTCTCTATATCTCTGAGATTAAGTATTGCAACAATTTGCACCATTTTCATTATTTTGGCGTTTGTCCTCACCTTTATTGTCATATTCTAGACGTTTTGCATTCTTCAAGTATTCCAACGTATATCACCTGAAGAAGGTCGGAGCATACAACGACCGAAACGCCGTTAATAGGAGAATAAAGATGAGGAAAACAGTCTGACCAATGTAAATGGTGTAAATAGCTATTTATTAATGTTATTGTCTTAAAATCAGACATTCTGGGAGCCTTAATTTAGGTTCAAGGAAAAGCAAATCTTCTCAAAACTCCAGCACGTTCCTAAGTGCTTTCCCCGTCAATCTTGCATCATGGAACATCTCATTTCCCAATCACAACTCTATATGATTCACTCATTTCGCAAAGGATTTACTGGTCACATGGGGAACATTTTTGATCCTATACAAGGCCCAAGAGCCACTCGTTGTAGAAGGTTAAAGAGTAAGAGGTACCACTGTAAGCAAGGTGATAATACCAATAATACGAAAGGATCTTCCGGAAGTAGAAAACAAATGGAGAGTTACGGCACTCACAAAGCACACTGAAAGAAACTAAACAATCTGAAAATATAGAGGAGTAGTTACCCGAAAATGTCGTAAAGTAACATGTACTGTTGAGTGCAGTACAAAATAGGATGTTTTGGAGAGAAATATTTGGCTAAGGACTTGCCAGAGTCAAAGAGACCACAAGAGAGAAACAGGAGAAAGTGGTTCTTTTATACTTCTTGCTGTGTCGATAAAGAACTTGATAGACATTTATTCGTCCCACTTAATGTTCAACTGAGGCAAGTCACCAATTGATAGGATTTTTTCCCTGGAAGTTTGATTTCAAATTATTAAGAATATTTACTTAGCTTAAGAAAATGTGTGGTAATAAGATTGTGTTACTTCTTACTGTGAGAAAGTTCCTGCAATCAATATCTAGTATTATTATTGTGCTCGACCGCTGATTATAGTCTTTCATGTAAAATTAACAGCTTCTTCATTTGTGAAGTACCATATTTTTTCTTTAGCTTAACTACAGCTGGAAGTTGATACTTGACAGGAGAAGTCATGAAGCGTCTGTATAGTAGTTTTAACGACGAATGTTAAGAATACCATGGACAATTCACTAAGCAACTAAGAAGTACTAAAGAAGGAACAAAGAAACTTCTATTTACAACCAGGAAGAGACAGCTGATGTCTCTGGGACACATAATAAGCTGGCATAGTGATTTTAACACTCACAGGAAATGTTGAATATAAAAGAAGGACTGTTAACTGTGAATATTCTATTTAAAAACTTTTTCTTTCTTTCTTTTATTTACAGTGATGTTCATCTTATACAAGGCCCAAGAGTCAGTCGTGGTAGAGTTTTAGAGTTGCACCACCCCAAGCAAGGTGATAATGCCACCAAGACGCAAGGAGCGACCAGAAGAGGAAAACGTGTAAAAGACTTTAGAAGGAAACAGAAAACAAATGAATAAACCTCTACTCTTTTTCAGAACGTTGTGGAGGAACAACAACCAGACGATAGGAAAACCTATCTAATCCTATTGAAGAAAAATATAAATAAATTTTAAATAAATATTCAGAAATTTAAGTGGGGAGGTTAGAAGGAAATGGAAAATTGAAGTAGACTTTAGAAAGAAATGGAAACCCAACTCTGAACAGGAAACAATAGATAAACCTTTACTCCTGTTTAAAAGACCGGGGAGGAGTGTGAATCGGGCGATAGGTAAACCTCTCTTCTTCTATTGAGGAAAAAATGTAAATAAGGAGCCGGAAACCTAACTGCTGTCTTTGGCAAAGAATTTGATACAATCCATGTAGAATAGTTAATTAAATATTTTCTTTTTTTTTACTTTTTATCCACATTTATTTCTGTTTAGTTCATCCGGAAGGAGAATTAAGGACATACAGGGCAGAAGTGGGTGCCATAGAATCTCCTTGAAATATTCCTCGTCGGACATTAAAAAAAAAATGGAAGTGCCTTTGGTGTGATTTAGGTATAATGTGGTTTTCCATAATCCTATACTATCTTTAAGGAAATTTAGTATCACTGATGAGAGTTTGTACATTTCCAAAGCTTTAAAGATACAATAGTGTAGAACACTATCAAAGGCTTTACGGTAATCTATCCAAACTCTGCTGAGATTTCTACCTCTTTTGCCTGATATTTTCCAGGATCATTTTATTTATCAATAGTTGATATTTGCAGCCAAATGAGCCTCTTCGACATCCCTTCTGTCCCAGTTGAAGGATATTGTTTTCATCAAGAAAAGAGTAAGTACACTTCGTCAGGTCAGACATGATGAATTTAAATGTGGTGGACAAACATGTTATTGGCCTACAGTTTTTTGCATCATCTGTTTCACCCATTTTTTGTAGGAGATGTGTAATACTTTGATGTGATTTTGTTAGTCATATATTTTACGGCTAACATAAATTTGATCCATAGATTTATTTACTCATTTTATATCCCCAAAGCACCCAATATCAGCAGGTAATGTTGCCTTGAGATGTTAAATTCTTCTGCTTTCTATCTCAGTATCTTTGTATCTACTTAATTTCTCAAATGTTTTTAATGTTATGTTTTTTTTTTCAGTTGGGGATACAATATTTATCAAAAGAAAGACATTATGAAACGACTTTTTCACAATAAATATCTTTCCGATTTGCTTGGATTTCCTTATCTTTATTAATGTTGATATTTCAGAAAATGGTAACTTTATCATTCTGTACAATTTGGGCCGTCCTTTTGGTCCAACAAATCCTCTTCCAGAGACCTAAGGTCAGAAATGGCATCATGACATTTTCCACTAAGCAATTAAAAAAAATTACAGATATTTTAAATAAAAATAAAAAGCCTTTCGTAAAATGTGAGCTGTACTTTGAGAACAATTTGTGTATTTCTTTAAAGCATAGGCTAAAAGGAATCCCTTCAATTAGTCTATTGGAATCTTTTCCAATCAGTCCGAGGGCTCCAACTAGAACAGGGATTGTTGATGTTCTCATGTGCCACGTTTTTGAGATATCGATTTCAAGGTCCTTGTATTTTGGTAGCTTTTTTTTAAAGATTTTCAAAGATACATTGCACTCTGCAGAGACTGTCCGTTATATACCGTACTTATGAATATTAATGTGTATGTCCCAATCCTCATAAATACGTTGGACACTATTGTAAGTGGGGGTATTAAGCTGTCTAAGTAGTCCACCACAAGCAGTGGTTTACCTACTTCACACCGCTGGCGAGTATTGTATTTTGTTGATGTTATAAAGATTACCATATCACTTTCAACGTCTGTTCCTCATTCTTCATTCAGTAACATTTTCTAGGTTACAACATTGGCATATCAATAAAGAGGCTTTTTTTGCGGTCTCTAATAACGATGTCTGGGCGTCTAGTTTTGATTGTTCTGTATTATTATTATTATTATTATTATTATTATTAATAATAATAATAATAATATCTGCGCGAGCAAACGTTCTTAGTTCCTTAATATTAAAACACTATCAGCTAATAGAAAATAATAAAACATGCTAGAAACATTTACCCTCATCCATTGTTATTTTTGTTGTAGTCCATTGATCCGAAACTCAGGGACACAAATGAGACGTTACATGTTTGAGGAAAAGTCTCAGCAGATCGGAAGCAGACCCGATAGCAAAGGGTAGTACCAACTCCAGAAGCTGAATATCAAGTACAGATGAGTCCTAATATTAGAAGCACATTTCCTCGCATTATATTTATTTCATAACATATTCACTGATAGTGGTTTGGAGTAAAATATTTTCCTTGGGAGTTTATAGACATTTCGGGGGCTCCTTTAGAGATAAAGCAATTGAAAAACAGCTATATTTTTCATCTATACGCCTGATTGGCTGGTAATTAATAATCAAAATGAATGCACATATGGTACTGCAATATGTAGGTATAAAATGTGAACAAATGTATGCTTATTCATTTGCTGAAATTAGCCTTATATAAATAATGTCAAAGAGAAGTCTAATTACCTTCATTTGATCCGAAACATGGCAATGCTTACCTCCTGCACTCTGTTTCGATACCGCCGGGAAGCTGTGGGTCGATCGTTTTGCGTCATTTAGTCATTATGTGATTATGCGTGTTGCTATGAAAACAGGCGGGAGATAAATTTATTATTAAAATTTTAGGAAAATATGGGTCACAAAACTGGATATTCTGGGCCACAGAAAGATAGGTTCGCGGATACACATATGAAGACCCCAATCTCTATTATCAGTTTCATCCTCCAAGATATCGTGATGTTAAGAGTTTTTTGGGGTTTTTTTTTGTCTTGTGAGCAATTGTAGACGTTTCATTCTTTCTCAAAAGACGATGATTTTGTAAGTACAGAAATTTAAGTGTCTTAAAATAGACATGCAAGAAAGAATCCGAAGGAGGAAAAAAGATATATGTTCTAGTGCCCCTAACTGGGATTTGAGTTTGAGTGGGCGTATACATATGTACTTACTGGCTACTTTCTTCGTAACTCGAGGAAAAATGAAAAGAAAACTGAAGAGGTAAAACGAGGGTACGTTAAGAACAAGGATGGTCGTGCTTACGTTTTCTGTTTTTTTTTTTTTTTGTGACGTAAGATAAAAATGCCAGTTTTATTATGCTGAAACCCAGACTGCACCCTTTGCCCTTGACGTTACGCTTAGATTAATCTCTGTATGCTTTACATAGAAGTATTTTGGTGTCTGTGTAAGCATACTTTCATGTCAAATGCTATATGCGCCATATTGCATTAGCTGTTATTTTCCTAGGAGTAGAAAAATGTATCATCTTCCCTATTTTTAATATAATATCTTTTCTAAGCTTTGTGATTTACATTCATCCACATCTTTTTCATATTATTATGCGTGAATTAACATAATTTCTTGGAAACGATAGTGGAATGCTTTCCTATTGACTACTCTACTGTTTGGATTTCTATGATTTCCTTTTAGACTGGATGCCAACCAGGTTTAGTGAGCCCAGTAAAATCTGCTGTTTAATCTATAGCAGTGAGGAGAAAGCCATGGGTTCATACTTAAACTCAGGACTAAAATTGAATGCAGCTATGCCGGAATTTTAATTCGGCTAGCTGATACAAATTTTGCAACGAATAATGTTACGCCACACTATGGTACAAAAATATATTCTTATATACTGATACAACATGAAAGTATATTAAGGTGAATCTGCAATTTTCTAAACTAATATACAAACGCACATACACGTTTTTGTGTTTATGCAATATAAAATGTAAAATGCTCAAGACATAGGCTACTTAATTTTCACCATTGACGTAGATGATCCTATGTATATCTATCCACCCTTCTCTCTTTCTTTATTTCTCGTTTGCATGCATATATCTACCATTTCTTTTTTTTTCTTTTTCCTTATTTTCACACATATATCTAGCTTTTCCTTTCTTTCTTTGTCCTTTTCATGTATATATCTACATTTTCTTTTCTTTCTCCTTTTCATATATATATATATATATATATCTACACTTTCTTTCTTTCTGATCTTCATAAATATATCTACCCTTTTTCTTCTATCTTTATTTTTGTCTCTTTTTTATCTTCAGGTCAGGTTATAATTTTACCATTATGAAATGGAGCTCGTTGCTTTCATGTTTAAACATGACAAACTCCCCATTATTTTTTTATTGACTTAAATGTGAACTTAATCCTGTTTCCATATTTGCCCACAAATATTTTTTGGCATTTACCCATCCCGACAATGTCTCTGATCTTTTATTCAGCAACAAAATGGAGTTCGAGAACCTCTAAATTAACAACTTTTCTTCTTGGTAAAATTTGCAAAAAAATTTTTCTCTTGCATGACTTTTACTTTCTCTTACTATTTTCCAACGTGTCTTCGGGAAAACTGTCTGTTCTTATTTAATATTCCAGATTTAAATAGATAGAACGGTGCTGTTACAATATTTAATTAATCCAATGGATGTTAAATGGTCTATCAATTCAATATTGGTTACAATATGTCTCGTTAAAAATGATCAACAAGATTCTGTTAAATTTATTATTGTATTTTCATTGCGAACAAGAGATTTCTATTTCAGATTTGCTGAGGATAGAAATTATCCAAAATAAGCTTACATTCTGCTGCCATACAGGATGATTGATATTACATAGCTGATCAGCACGCTTTTCTAACGAAATTATTCTCTTTCTTAATTATTTGTCTAGCTTTTGGAAGTCATATTTTTTTGTTACATTTGCCATTGCCTGTATTATGATACAGTAGAATTGCCGGACTAAGAAGGCCTTGCACAAATGAGGAATTGGTTACAAAGTCCGGATATGAGGGGTTATATTTAGATTAAAATAAAAAAAAAATGAAATCAGGTTTAACATTTACTTTTAATGTTTTATATTAAAAAAAATAAGCTAATAATGAGTGGAAAATGTCGTAAGTGGTTTTAAGGAAAAAGTAATAAATTATGTAATATTAATTGAAATTTATTAAATCAAGTATGCCACGTATGTAAAACAAGTAATGTAAGGAGGACTTTTTTAATCGCTGTTGCATGATGATCCTTTCTCATCTAATGTCATTCTCAACTTTTTAACTCTGCGTGCGTTATTGTAATCGTCATAGCTGAATGCTGGTTTTCTTTCCATAAAACTGACAAACTTCTCAATAGCTTTTTCAGTTTCAGTCCAGGTTTCATCACAGTCATGATTTGTTTTTATTTCTTTGTTCATTGTGACTGTGTGAACGCTGGAGAATAGTTTCTTTGGAAGATTTTATATCGTACAATGTTGGCATTTCTATGTTGAACTTAGCCATAAGTTACAATGAATTTTCACCAGCGTCTAATCTGCTTAAAATTTCCACTTTTTGCGATAACTGCAAAGTTGTTCTTTTCCTCATCATCTTTTGCACAAATACAAGCCATTAGAGTGAAATAATCATAAGCAGTTATCGAAAGTCAATTTCCTGAAAAACGGGAATTTCAAATCAGTTACATATCACCCAAATAGTTCAAATATACACATCAAAATCATGTTTCAGATATTCAGGATTCCGGTTACGAGGCACTACGGATATGAGGGATTCCGGATATGAGGGATTCCGGATATGAGGGATTCCGGATATGAGGGATTCGAAATAGTTCAAATTTTGTATTTACTTCATTCGTACACCTCCATTTCGGAAGTCTCATTTTTTGTTGTATTTCTTGCTGAGACCATACATTAATTTTCCTTTCAAGTGATGATTAGTCCTTTCTTCCTGCTTTCCTTTACTAACTTGTCTTAGAGTTCCTGCAGATTTCTTTCTGTGTCATCGACACTGTGAAATCTGCGTACTATATGCAGGTATTTGGTTTGGTTTACGGCATATCAACCTCAATGCCAACAACTTTTTTTCCTGTAATATTTTGTTTTGTCAAAAATCCATAGCTGGTAATATTATTTTCAAAAATGTATTGCTGGTAATATTTCTTTTCCAAAAATATGTTGCGAGTAATAGTTTTTGTTTTCCTTCAAAAAATTATTTCTGGTACTAATTTTTTTTTTTTTTTTTTTGGTTACTCTGGTATTAAAACCTATTTTGTCCCTTTCTTAATGCTTTTTACCTCAGTTTAGGGGGTTAACTATTTGCTCATAGATGGGACCCTAACAGGTACTAACAAACCAGGTCAGGGTGGACCTAGGAACACCAGCAATTAAGAGGTGGTTCTATGCTCCTCAAAACTTCCTGATCAGAGGCCTTGCTGTTGGACGTAGTTTATCGTCTTACCGTGGACGCAAATGTAGTTTATCGTCATATCCAGGACGGTTTATGTAGGTAAGATTGTGTCGACCAATAATAATTCCTGGTTGAAGCTCTAGTTCTGAGGATTGCATCGCAGAATAGATTCAATAAGAATAACAAGTAGGATATTTGGCATGAAAATAGCGACAGGCTAGGAATAGGCAACGTTGCATTTGTAGAAAATATGTTACCAAGTGAAGAATAAATATTCCCCACAAGACCGCGGAAACTGCATCATGTCTTAATTTGCTTAATTATCTATCGTCTGGTTTGCACATCTCCCCCAGCTTTTTGAACAAGAGTAGATGTTTATCCTTTGATCCGTGTTTAGGATTGAGTTTCCTTCTCAGATCTACTCCATCCTTCTAACGTCTCAGTTAACGTTATCCACTAATTATATCTTCATGTCGAGAATTGGATGTTATCCGTCCTGCATAGCGCCAAGAACTTCACTTCTTTCTCTTTCATACGCTAATACAACTCCACACACTAACCCTCTTCATTGAGTGTCTCTTGGGCCTTCGATTGGGTGAACAATACTAAATAAACACTATTTAAAGATGCTGTTTATAAATAGAGAAATTCCGATGTTACTTATGAACGTTTTGTTCTTTTTCACTTTTAATGTGAGTTTAACGTGTTAAGTATTTAAATGAAATAGGAGTAGATAGGTTCGCCTATTTCCGAGTTCACACCCTCTTCAGTCTGTTGGAGAGAACTAGAGTTTTATCTCTTGTATTCTGTTTAGGTTTGCTTTTCCGCTTCCCACTTAAGTATATTTCAACGCTATACCTCTAATATCTCCAGCTGAACACTAAAATTTGATTAATTATATTTTTTCATGTTTAGGATTGATTTTCCGGTTCCTTCTAAAGTAATTTCATTCTCTTTCATTTCTAGTAGCACCTTGCGTCTAAGAGGGATTATACTCTCTTGAATACTTTATAAACACACTTTCCCATAGACTCTAAAAAAGGAACATTTAAGACATAAATTGTTGGAATTTTGGGGTAGGTTTGTACTAGTGAGCTAGCCAAAATGAGCTGACTTATTTTCTAGTTCACCAATAGAAGGGTTAACTAATCAGAAGGCTCAGAATATTCAATGCGACGTGTATAAAGGCGGCCATGTTTTTTTTCCGAATATTCACTGCAAACCTCTGATATCGAAGACTGAAGAATTACGGAACTGCTACTGGTGAGTGTTAATCTTTAACGTTGTTTCATTGAACAGATTACGTACTGCGCTGTATTCTTAGAGAACATGGTCAACATAAATCAACAGAGAGGTTGATATTGGTAATTAGTAAATGACAGAATTAATACTGAAAGTAAATGTTCAATAATTGTAGTAAAATGTAAACTTAAATTTATTAGGATTTTACAAGAAGATATTGCATTTTCTGTATTGTTTTGTATAAGTTGATTTCTTTGGATTTAGTCTTTCCTGTTGAATAGTATGACTGTTTAAAATTTTTTAAAGCAAAAGACGTGTATGAGAGAGATAACACATTTTAGTAATTATCATTATTCACAGTTTACTGGGGAAAAAAGTACAGGAAAATAAACTGAGATAAGCTACCATGTTGTTTTATAATGTTGGTGAGCATTTTGATTTCTATCACCCTCACATATCTTTACGTGAATATGGAGTCACTTGACGACACATATGGAAAAAATCTTTTATTTTTTATTTGACTGACAGTGACCTGCGTCAAAGCTTATTTTAATTTTTTTAAAACACGTTCTCAGATCAAGAGAGGTTATTGAAAATTATCTTTTTACATTCATGCTTTATCCCAGTAATCACTTGCGTTTTATGGCTTTATCACCTTGCTTGGGGTGAAATGATAAAAAAATGAACGTGAATATATTCTTGTGAGCAATTTCATTAATTCACTTTTGTATTTTGAAGCACTCATTATTAAAGAATTTTAAATAGCTCATTATTTAGTAAGTCTGCAAATTCTATTTTACACTTTATTTTTGGTTACATTTTTATGATTCGTTGACATATCTGAAATCTTTTTATGCTAATTATTTTATTAAATCTGGAATATTATGCAACAATACGAGGTGTTGCAGAAAAGCTATCAGCCCAAATCAGAAGCACTGAAGAGTTCATATTTAATTAATCAGAGCTTTGTTTTATTAGCAAAGAGAGTAGATGGAAATGAAAAATCATGTTCAACGTACTTAATATTTGGAAGTACTTTTGATATGGGACGATATCTACTCAGAACGCCTGATAATCAACTTAAAAAAATATTTGCACAAAGAATTAAATGAATTTAATTTTTTTAAAAATTGAATTTATTTTAAATAAATTTTCATAGCAATTATTTTGATCAGCTTTTCACATTGGTGCTTCGACTTCACGAATTTAAGCGCAGTACTGGATTGGCAGATAGGTCTCATAAAGTACTGTTCAAATTGCATATTGTAAGCGTATGTACGATTAATAGTTTCTTCTCTCGCACTTCTCGCATGTGGAACTCTCTTCCAGCATCTTGCTTTCTGTCATTTATAAAATTTTAAATGAAACCTCAATCGTCTCCACGAAACTTGTTCTTTTATCGTCCTCAGTAATGTTTTTTCTCAAATCCATTAAGTCCCAGTAATCTCTTAGGTTTTAGTGGCTTTATCGCCTTGCTTGGGGTGAAATTATAAAAAAAATGAACGTGAATATATTCTTGTGAGCTATTTCATTAATTCTCTTTTGTATTTTGAAGAACTTATTATTAAAGAATTTTAAAGAGCTCATTTTTTTTAGGTTTAAGAAATTTGAACATTCTCCAGGAAATCAATATAGAATTAGAAAATAAAGAGCAAGAAAGAGAAGAAAGAAAGAATACACAAATTAATAACGAAGAAAAAAGAAGAAAAAGAGGGAGGGAGTTTTTAAAAATACGGTAACGAAAATAGATGAAGGAAAGTATAAAACGAAATAATAAAAAAAACAAAAGAGCAAAAGAAGGAATGAAAATAAAAAAAAGGAAAATAAATAAGAACACGAGAGAAAAGAACTTATTTTTTGCAGAATAAAATAGAATACAAAATATAGAGAAAGATTTAGAAATTGTTGAAAGAATATATCTGAAGATGTAAATACAAAAACTACATTGGAGAAAAAGAAAGAAAGAAAGAAAGAAAGAAAGAAAGAACGAAAGAAAGGAAGAAAAATAAAAATCGAATGTGATAGAAAAGAGAGAGAGAGAGAGAAGTATGGTCTGATAAAATGTAGAAAAAAGAAAAGATGAATAAAAATACGAAAAAGTTGGATAGAATACGGAAAAAAACGTGGGTAAAAAAGAAAGAAAGAGAAAGACGGATAGATATAGGGAGAAAAGTTAGAAAGCGAGAAAAAGGAGAAAGAATGACAGAAAGATAAAGGATGGATAGATATAAGAATAGTAAGATAGAAAGAAAGAAAGTTAGAAAGAAAGAAAGAAAGTTAGAAAGAAAGAAAGAAAGAAAGATATAAGGAGAAAAAGAAGAAAGAAAGAAAATAAAGAAAAGATGTATAAAAATACGAAAAAGGTGGATAAAATACGTAAAAATGTGGGTAAAAAGAAAGAAAGAAAGAAAAAAATGGATAGATATAAGGAGAAAACGAAGAAATGAAGAAAGAATGACAGAAAGAGAAAGGATGGATAGATATAGGAATAGAAAGAAAGAAAGAAAGAAAGAAAGAAAGAAAGAAAAAAGAAAGAAAGAAAGAAAAATATATATATATATATATATATAAGGAGAAAAAGGAGAAAGAAAAAATGAAAGAAAGAAAGAAAAGGATAGATAAAAATACGAAAAAAGGTGGTTTAAAATACAGAATAAACGTGGATAAAAGATAGATAGATAGATAGATAGATAGATAGATAGATTACTAAATTAATAAATATTAAAAGACACGCAAAGAGATTCATCAAAAAGGACGAGATTATTTTTGGCGCGCTTCTTGTACGAATGAGCAAATGCAAAATTCTCGGTTCGGCTCATCTCTCCGAATGCACAAACATCTGCTTTATTTATGGAATTGCTTCTGATTTCGCCTGAGAACTTTTCAGCACAGCACCGAACACCTGTTTTTGAAGTAACATCTGTAACACAGTGCATGGAGATAGTCACTGACTAACGAAGGTTATGTACCCAGATCTGTCAACGCAAAACTAAGCATGCTTTCTCTACAGCTCATTTTTAGCTAATCAGGCCGTTTTTTTTTTATTAGCACAGAGGGACCAGAGGGAAATGAGAAATCTCGTTCAACCGCTTTTCAAAATAATGCGCTCAATGTCAAGGAGTTCTAACAAAAATATTGCCCAAAATATTTTCCTTGATTCAGAAAGAGGGAATCTAAAGTGTATAATGCCATAAATCTCATTATATATATATATATATATATATATATATATATATATATATATATATATATATATTGAACAATAAATATATTGAACAATAAAAAATTAAAAAAAAAATTAAAATCTTCAGACACACTGGGTTGTATATTAATATTCTTTTGTTTTTGTTATTATTTCATTTAGATTCCTCAACTTGTTTCGGCCAGCATGAAGAAAAAAAATTCTGCTTGTTAGTAGCAGTGAACTACAGAAATGAATGTCTTGATGGAGAAAATGAACTTTTGTCTGTAGATTTCATTTTTTTTTTTTTTAACATGAATTTTGGTCAGTCCTTGTGTCGGTCAGACAGTGTTATTTAAGATAAGAGCTGGATGGATTCATGCTGCTCTGAATTTCCTTTTGTCATATATATATATATATATATATATATATATATATATATATATATATATATATATATATATATATATATTATGTATTTAGGCAGCAATCATTCTTTTATACAAGTCTCTTTACAGACGACTGACAAGGTACTGGATTTAAGCTTTTTATTTATTTTTTCTTGTGGATGTAGCTATTTTACTTTCTACAAATATGTTGCGGATGGTGTTTGGTAGGATTCAGTGTAGGTTGGAAAACGTCCTAATAGACCTATGGTGAGAGAGGTTTAGGTAGCGGTATGCACAATATAATTAATTATAATTTTGGTTAGATGGTTCCTGAAGTCAACACACACATACATATATACATCTATCTATCTATCTATCTATATATATATATATATATATATATATATATATATATATATGTGTGTGTGTGTGTGTGTGTGTCTGTGTGTGTGTCTGTGTGTGTGTGTGTGTAGGGTGCCCATAAAGTTCGTGTGCACATTAAAAAATGTATAACTTTATTTGTATTTGCGATAGAAATAATTTGTAAACAATGTTATAAAGTTTAATGTATCTAGTTTTAAGTATAGCTAAAATAACTAATGTGATTTCAGGCATTACTGTAAATCAGTTGGCAAATGTTTTCCGTGAACTACAAATTCGTCTTACCCTTTGTATTGCTAATGATGGGGAACATTTAGAAACTTAAATAAAATTTCAATAAAACATTAAAAAATATAGATTTACTTCTTTCTAATCCTTTTTACAAATTATTTCTATCGCAAATACAAATAAAGTTATAAATTATTTTAAAATGCACACGGACTTTATGGACACGTATTATAGCACAAATTGATAATTCACATAAATCAGTCCAAGTCAGATTATCTAAAAACACCAGTAATAAGGAATTATTTCATAATAATAAAATTAAATACAGTGCAACTTCAGTTCTCGAACTCCTCACATGTCGAACAAATCGGTTTTCCAACAGAAAATTCCAAATGAAAATGCCTCGGTTATCGAAGAAAATTTCCCTTTTCGGACAACATTGCCAAACCGAGCCGAAACGAGTTAACCCGAACGGAATCATTTCTTAGTCGACCGCCATGTTTTATACATTCGTGTGTTGTTGTGCTTTTCTTTTCCAATTTTATGGTACAGTGCCTTTTTTCTCTTCATTAGTCCTCAGTCATCGCTATAAAGAAAGTTACCAGTGATATTGATAAAGGAAAAAGAAATATTTAGAGAAAAACAATTCTTGATGGTTTAATCCACCTTTTAATCGTAATGTTCAGACGAATATGAGGATAATTTTCCTAAAGTTAATTCATAAATACTTTAACCATTCACGAATATAAAAAGTATTTAATAAAAATAAAGTTAAGATCAACTATAGCTAATAACATCGACAAATCTATATCCCAACATAACAACATTATGTTAAATAAATTTATTTCCAACAAAGACAACGCTAATTTAAAAAAATATATGCAACTGCCAAAAAATATGATCTGTCTCTTAAACGGTCAATGTTTGTCTGACAATATTGTATACCGAGCGAGCATACATTCCGGTAACAAATTATCAAATTTTATCTTGGTTCTACTGAAAATCCTTGGAAATTTCGTTTCTACCATAATCGCATGACTTTAGGCAATATAAAATAATAAAACACCAGTTCTCTCTCTAAATATTTCTGGCAATTAAAGAATGGTAGTAATAAACATAGCATCACATGGGATATTGTAGCAAGAGCCAAATCCTACAAAGGGAACGGCAATAAAGTAATTTGTCTTTTTGAAAAACTAGTAATCATAAAACACTTAAATATCCCTAGTTTATTAAACAAGAAAAATGTATTGATGTGTAAGTGTACGCATAAAAATAAATATATGCTTAAATACGTTGATCCAGATTATTTTTTAATGTAAATTGTTTGCTTTTTTAAAATAACAGTTAATCTCCCTTTATGTTTAATCTAAAAATTAATATTCACAACTCTAAAATATGTTTTTCTCGTTGACATGGCAATAGCTGTAGATCGTAATGCATCTTTGCAGTTCTAAATTTCGAAATACAAGGATCATTTTCAAATTTCAAGGATCTTGAAGTGGTTGTAGCGGACAGGGGGGTACGTGTTGTTAAATTAGGAACACGTGTGTAACTCCTGATAGAATATTAAAAGATCCACTACAAGAATATGGCGGACTCATGTTAAGTCCAACCGATGATGCAAAGAAAACAAAGAAGACCGATATATATATCAACAAATATATGTATTAAACGACACTATTTTACAATGGATATAGACATTAACATTTGTGTTTGTGTGTGAACGTAGATAGTTTGTATTTTGGTGAATGTTCGTATGTATGTGTATGCGTGTTTCATGGCGTTTTCCTACAAATTGAAATCACACTTGACATGGCACAGTGGTAAAGCCGTTAGCTAGATCCAGTCACAGGACCCGAAGAGTGTGAGTTCAATACCCGGTTATGGCAGTGGAGAACCTGGAGAGGAGAATTAACAGGGGTTATTTGATAACTGACATCCATTAAATATGGCACGTGGAACTAGAACACTCTACCCCAGTGAGCGAAATAAAGGGTTCAATACGACATTCCAACCAACTGAAGAAGGCCGGAGCGTACAACGGCCGAAACGTTGTAATAAATATGGCGACAAAGTTGAGGACAATAGTCCGAATAATGTAAATAGTGTACATAATACATCATCTCAAAAATATAGACAGATACTGAAAGGCCGAAACGTTGTAATAAATATGGCGACAAAGTTGAGGACAATAATCCGAATAATGTAAATAGTGTACATAATACCTCATCTCAGAAATATAGACAGATACTGAAAGGCCGAAACGTTGTAATAAATATGGCGACAAAAATGGGGACAATAGTCCGAATAATGTAAATAGTGTACATAATACCTCATCTCAGAAATATAGACAGATACTGAAAGGCCGAAACGTTGTAATAAATATGGCGACAAAAATGAGGACAATAGTCCGAATAATGTAAATAGTGAAACATAATACCACATCTCAGAAATATATACAGATACTGAAAGGCCGAAACGTTGTAATAAATATGGCGACAAAGTTGAGGACAATAATCCGAATAATGTAAATAGTGTACATAATACCTCATCTCAGAAATATAGACAGATACTGAAAGGCCGAAACGTTGTAATAAATATGGCGACAAAAATGAGGACAATAGTCCGAATAATGTAAATAAGTGTACATAATACATCTCAGAAATATATACAGATACTGAAAGGCCGAAACGTTGTAATAAATATGGCGACAAAGTTGAGGACAATAATCCGAATAATGTAAAAGTGTACATAATACCTCATCTCAGAAATATAGACAGATACTGAAAGGCCGAAACGTTGTAATAAATATGGCGACAAAAATGAGGACAATAGTCCGAATAATGTAAATAGTGTACATAATACCACATCTCAGAAATATATACAGATACTGAAAGGCCGAAACGTTGTAATAAATATGGCGACAAAGTTGAGGACAATAATCCGAATAATGTAAATAGTGTACATAATACCTCATCTCAGAAATATAGACAGATACTGAAAGGCCGAAACGTTGTAATAAATATGGCGACAAAAAATGGGGACAATAGTCCGAATAATGTAAATAGTGTACATAATACCACATCTCAGAAATATATACAGATACTGAAAGGCCGAAACGTTGTAATAAATATGGCGACAAAGTTGAGGACAATAATCCGAATAATGTAAATAGTGTACATAATACCTCATCTCAGAAATATAGACAGATACTGAAAGGCCGAAACGTTGTAATAAATATGGCGACAAAAATGAGGACAATAGTCCGAATAATGTAAATAGTGTACATAATACCTCATCTCAGAAATATAGACAGATACTGAAAGGCCGAAACGTTGTAATAAATATGGCGACAAAAATGAGGACAATAGTCCGAATAATGTAAATAGTGTACATAATAGCTCATCTCAGAAATATAGACAGATACTAGAATTGATAACTAAACAAATTTTTCTTTCTGGGTAGTTTTTGCTAAACCTTTGGCGAAAAACAAAATTGTTAAGATTATAAAATTTACAGGATTATTTGGCCATTGTCTTTTTGTCAATAGAGATATTTACAAAATGCCTTAAGAGTGAATTAATAAAAAGCAACTTGCAAAAAGTAATAGATATTTAAGTTCGGATAAATTATCTTCATAAGTTACTGTTTTCTATCAATCGATGTGTATCGTGTTTCATAGGAATGTATCGTATTTCAGGAGTGGACTACTGAGATATGTTGAGTAGGTGTGAAAAATGGGAAAGGCTTAGTAAGTCGAAGGAATTTTTCTTATCCACTAAAATAATCTTATTCGTCTCTTCCCCATTTCCTCATTTGAACTTTTCACTTTTGCTTATCAATTTTGACATTACAATTTTCTCAGATCTCTTTTAATGAAAAACAATAACTTCAAACTTTCAGATTGAATATACAAAGAAGGCCTCCTAAGAAAACGATAAAAACACAAATTGGCAAAAAAATCTATATCGTAATTTTAAGCGAATATTTTAAAAACCGGATATTATTTGGTGCTACTATAGCGTGAGGTCTACCTCCCCTCATTTCGTCTATAGCGTGAGGTCTACCTCCCCCCGTTTCGTCTATAGCGTGAGGTCTATCTCCCCCGCTTTGTATATAGCGTGAGGTGAGGTCTACCTCCCACGTTTCTTTTATAGCGTGAGGTCTAACTCCCGTTTCGCCTATAGCATGAGGTCAACCTCCCCCCGTTTCGTCTATAGCGTGAGGTCTATCTCCCCCACTTTGTATATAGCGTGAGGTGAGGTCTATCTCCCCGTTTCTTCTATAGCGTGAGGTCTACCGCAGCATCGAACTATAATATAATATTGTATTGTGAATAGATATTTATTTTAACCTTATATATATATATATATATATATATATATATATATATATATATATATATATCAACACAATATAAATAGTATATATATATATATATATATATATATATATATATATATATATATATATATACTATTTATTTTTTATATTAAAGGCAGAGAGATAAAGATAAACACGCTATCAACTACAATACATGCATTTATTTAGGGGAAAACACTTCGCATATCTTCTAGGAGTGACAAGAATAGATCATAGGAGTTTTTCTCATCGTCTTCTAGTAAAAATGATCAAGATGTGACTGGAACAACTGAATACCAACAACTGACCTGACGGCCACCTGAGGGGAGGGGCACGTTAAACCTCCGCGCTGTACTTGGGTAGACGACATATTGAGGTAGGCATCACGCTATAGTAGAACCCATTATTTATTATATATTATAAATGTTATTTTTAAAAGATAGAAATCCCCGATTTTTCTATATTCTTTGACAGTGATATTAATTTCATATTTTAATATTAAAAATCATTTAATTTAATTAAACAATAACATAAATTACAGTTTTTAAGAACAGTAATAGCAACACAAACATGTGTACTGATTAGCAGGGTTAATGCAAGCGTCTTGTCACCCACACCCTAATCTATGATACCCACCCCCCCCATCATTCTACTTGTCACATTTCATGACGTAGCATTCATATAAGATACACGTTTTATTGTAACATAATTATGTACAATAATCTATCATGAAACTAGAAAAATTAAAAATAATTACACTGTATCTAAATACAAATTAGAGACCTGTTATAATAAATTAATCATCATAAATGAATCAGCAAAGTTTTGCAGCAATTTCTAACAGCAACCTGAGAATTTTCTTGATAAAATGTTGTAGAATTTTAACATTTTCCACATTAACGATAAAAAAAATATTGTGAATATTATATAATGTTTTTTCGAGACTTACCATAAGCATAAAAAATTCATGGATTTAGACGAAAAAGAAAAGACCACGGATGACGTCAAAATGCGCGAAAATTTTTCATCCTTTATAGTCACTTTTGCTTAGTTTAATTTGTAACGTATATAAAGGCATGTAGAAAAAAAGCAAAGCAAATGTTGATAAGATAGCGAGGATCACAAAGCACTCCCCGGAGCCCATAAAATGCTTGTAATTATAAAAACACACACACACACACACACACACACACACACACACACACACACACACACACATATATATATATATATATATATATATATATATATATATATATATATAAGCAAGCACACATCAAATAAATGCTTAACACTTCACGTTAATAAATCATGATTTATTTCGTCCAGTAAGTCTCGTCAAACCGAAAATATATAAATACATAAAGATATATTTATATATCTTTGGTCTGATGAGAGTTACTGGTCGAAATAAATCATGATTTATTACCGTATTTTCGTGAAGTGTTAAGCTTTTCCTTGACGTATATCATATTGCTCTGTATTCTCTACAGAGAACAATCTACAGATCAATATTTTTAATATTTTATAATAAAAAGAACCACTTGAATTATCCTTTCCACTTACGGATTTGAAATTATCTATCGATCAATCTATCTATCTATGTATATGTATGTGTATGTGTGTGTGTGTATGTGTGTGTGTGTTGACTGATTGATTTGTTTTTTTACGGTGTATCAACCATTTGCAGAATATTTAAAACCAGAAAATATTTTAAATTGTATGAATGTTTTCAAGATAATGATTTTCTCATACTCGTCCTACTCATTAATTATGCCATCCCTGGCTACATTGTTCGGTGTATCTTGAGGATTAAGTGCCGTAATATTAGTAGTATTATGTGAGCTTTCTTTTGAGATGAAATTCTGTACTTTTCCAACGTACTCAACTCTATTAGAACCTAGTATCTGTCACTTTAGGCCATTGACTGACGTAAATTACCTTTTCCTGCATGAAATCCATTTTTCTCAATGTCTCTCGAAAGGTAACGTCAAAAAACGACATTCTTACGTCATTATTTTTGCTCCAACCTAATAATTATTACTTATCTGATTCTGATAAGTTGATTTTGTCCCGAGGTTTGGATTTTTGTATTCCCCTACAAAAATGAAGACAATTATTTAGCAAAGTATTTAGCGATTTCGAAATGATATTTTCTCAATTAGTAAAATATCTGGCTAATTCTGATGAGCATTTCAGTGGTCTTAAAGCTTGTCTAAAAGACTTAACTCATAATTTCGTTAATTCGCCTATTGAGTTTCTTGTTTTCTCTTGGCAGAAGCACTATTATCAAACGGCCAAATTACTAACATATACAGACCAACGTCGTTAATAGTTTCCAGAGGTCACAACTCAGGTCGAAAAATGAATTAAGTCGAAATAACCACATTATAAACCGCAAATAAGCACTCCCCATTGTCTGTTACCGTATTTATGATATGTGCGTACAGTATTCTGATTAAAATAGTTTATAAGTGATATAACGATATAGCCTTAAAGACTGCTAAGAGGACAACACAAAGTCATAGATGTTTTCATATTTCATTCTCTAGGATTTATGATGATTATATTAACATTTACTGTAAATGTACGTATTTTAATATGATTTTATATACTTTTATTTTTATTTATTATACAGTAACATGATTTTATGTACTTTTAACGCTTTTCTAGCGATATTATGACTTCAATATTTGTGACGGACAGAATTAAAGTCGAATAAAATGACTTAAAATTGATTTTTATTTTTTTTTATTTTTCCATATATTTTTTTTGACAAACGACGTATAATCAAGAACAACTGAACTCGAAAAGACGTAACCCGAGTTATACCTGTATATATATATTACCAGACCTGACAAAGGCGCAGGTGTGGTCATATTAAATTATTCTGATTACGTCAATAAAATGTCGTATACTTTAGGCGACAGAAATAAATTTCAGAAACTAGGCGAGATTACTACCTGTGACAATACCTTGAAGACGAACATTATTAGAACTTACAGAAAAGATTATTAAAACTACATAAGAAAATGTTTCTTTCCAAAGGTGTGTATAACAATATTCGTTCTGTTGGAATCCAACGTCCACGAATGCATGGGTTACCAAAAATGTTTAAAGTGGAAGTTCCACTTAGACCTATGTTGTCCATGGTGGGCTCTCCCCGGCATGAAGTGGTAAAGTGGTTGATTGAGGTTCTCGATTCACCATTATGTTTCTATTCGGACTATTGTGTTCCTGACTCTTTCCAATTTGTTGCATATATGTCCAAATTGTAGCCCAATATTGGCACTGAGTACTTCGTGTTTTTTGTTTGTTTTGTTTTGTTTTACGACATATCAACCTCAACGAGTCATTTAATTGACTTTTTTTTTCGATAATATTTTTGTTTTGTTAGAAATCCATTTCTATCAATATTTCTTTCGTCAAAATATATAGCTGGTAATAGTATTTTTCCAAAAACGTATAGCTGGCATATCTTTTCTAAAAACGTATTGCTGGTAATATTTTTTCTTTCTGGTAATGATTTTTTTATTTATTCATCTACAGTTCTATTGAAGTATCTTATGTGTATTTGTGATCATGGTTTTCCTGTTTGGTTCATTGGATTACTTTGTGTAAGGTTTGTTTAGGTTTTCCTTTCAAAAACGCATTGCTGGCAACATTTGGTTTTCAAAAATGTATTGCTGGCAACATTTGATTTTCAAAAATGTATTGATGGTAATAATCTTTTACAAAGAATTTCTAGTATTAAAACGCATTTTTACACTTTCACAGTGTTCTGACCCCAGTTACAATTCCATTAAATAAGGTTTTTCGTGTCTTTTGAGATATATAGTTTGTTTACAAATGTCCTACTTGATGAAACCATTGATATTTGTGGCAACTTTTTATATCGTGGCCCCATAAATCCTCCGTCGTTTCCCGTGGTTGTCTTTGTTGCGTTGATGGAGATGGCAGCCAAGTCTGTCTCCTTTAACTTAAAAAATTGTATGTACCTACAGATAGATGGAGTTGCAATGGGTAGTCCGTTGAGCCCTCTTATTGCTAACATCTTTGTTGGTTTTCATGAGAGACAATTATTTGATAAAATTTCTAAAACTTATTATTATTTTCGGTACGTTGATGATACGTTTACGTCGATTTCTTCACGTAATGAAGCGAGAAAATTCTTTCGATATCTAAATAAGCTCCACCTCCACCATCAACCTCCTTATTGCTGTTCGACTTCATTCTGTATAACAGGGGTACCGTCTTAGTACATTAGATGCAGCTACTGTGGTTTCTATAGCATATGTTTTTTTGCGGATTTTAGCTGGCACCCCTACACCTTACCGGTTTTGAATTCAAAGTTATCTTTCTACAAGACTGGTTGCCTGCTAAGGCTAAACAATCCAGTCTTGTTACTTAACCCATAGCCGGTGGGAAGAAGAGATGGAATCGTATGTTTACCGTGTGTATTTGTGCGAAAGTGAATAAACTCGACTGGTATTTGAACACGGCACACCGTGCGATAACGACTACGCTAAGGGCATAACAATACCAAAGATAGAAACGCAGATGAAACATCGTGGATGAGATTAAGGAGAATGGGATATAGAAATTGGAGATTTTTTAGCAAAGTTGGTGCAATATTGGAGTAATGATTGTGTGACGCCATTCGCGGAGTAAATATAGAGCATTTCAGTTCTGTTTATTCTATATTTCGGTAATATTAAATTGCTGGTTACTTCCTGTATGGTTGTTAGTAGGGGTGTAACACCGAAGATAAAAAAGGCTTGAATTGGGGGTTGAAAATTCCCCTTGCTTCGCGTTGCTTAATTTCGTTTTAATATGCAAGGGAAAGATGGTAATCTTCTATTAATGAGGTTTAGATTCAAACCACACTGAAAACACCAGTTCTCGTTCGATTATCGAAATTGGACCGTATCGATACCTGACAGTACTTAGATAGGGACAGTTTGGTAACACCCTGCACTGTAAGTAATATCAGATCCTAACGTTCTGAAATTACGTTCTCCTTGAAATAACCCACAATGGGTTGATAAGCTGTAAAAAGTCAATCAATCAATGAAACTGCGTCGCGACGTACAGCAATTAGATCTAAGGCACAACAACCCTTTTCCTTGTGATTGGATTCAATCTTCCGATTACAATCGATCTCAGATACAATAGATTTCTCTGTGCGTACACGTATTGCGTACTATTGGTCCTAGATTGTCTGTATATCTTATTTATAGACAACGTGCAACTTTCACTTGTTTGTCACGAAGACGCGCCTCCTTTCCGAGGTCAGTAAGGACGCATGCCTGTGTGTGTGTGTGTGTGTGTGTGTGTGTGTGTGTGTGTGTGTGTGTGTGTGTGTGTGTGTTTCTCTGCAGCTTCTTCCACCCATGGTTTCTGCCTCTTTTGTCTTGTCTTTTGGCATTTAGCGCTGTGGTTTCGGCGTGTTCCAGTCACGAACGAAAAGAAATCCCCACGAAGATGCCTTCTGAAGACAACGCTTTCCCTTGTTTTTGTTCCTGCGTGAATTAAAACAGGGTGAAACAATGCAGTCGATAGCAGCAAACAAATTAAGTTCTGCTTACTAGATTCCAGCTGATAGCTTTGTGGTTCATTCAATAATCGGCTGATTACGAGGATTCAGGTTCAAACTCTGCCGATACGTAAGCAAAGATATTAAAATTTTGGTCAATAATAAAACTGAAAATTATTTTATCTCTTTATCAGCAATATTTTTGATCAGTGATCGTGGGATTGACAATGAAATACAAAAATATGGGTAGCCAGAAATATTGTCTTCAATCTCACTGGATGTGTTCTACATATTCCCACTAACTAAGCTTTTTCAAAAGAAACTGTTATATCATTTCAGGAAGTAGGCGATCATGGTTCTCCATAATTTCCTGTTCTTTATTATTAATGAAATAGCAGGTGTTCTTGCGAAATATAGTCTGTTGGTTTACCATTGCCTTCTCCACTATTGTAAATTCAGATTTGCCTTTCTGCTACATTAGCTGCCACCCAAAGTTAGATGTCCCAATTTACCCTATTATTTCATACATAGATTGGGAAGTCGGGGTAGAATAGATGTGATCATGCTTTTTGCAATGGCAAATATCCCATTTTGATCGATCTGACGCTTTGTAAATTATTGAAAAATTATTTCTTTTTCTAGACATGCATTTCAAATTGATGGGTTGACTGGAATAAAAGGTGTCACTGGAATCCCTCTGTGGGATCAGGTTGAGATCATAGGCAAAAAACACCATTGGAAAATTCGTAAACTTAAGGAACCAGCACATATGCTAAGGCCACAAAAAATCTCCTGAGCCGAGTAAGCATAGAAATGAATACAATACGGGAACTAGTAATAAGGAGTGCCAGAGAAAAGCGATAATAACCAAAATATTGCAATATGAGCTCTGGTAAAAAATGGTTTCTGAAGACATTAGGTTTATAATACCCAGAAATTCATACACAGATGTCATCAAGGACATATGGCGCAGTGGATGAGGCGTTAGTTAGATCCAGTCACAGGACCCATAGAGTGTGAGTTCAATACCTGGTAAAGGCGGCGGAGAACTTGGAGAATCAGGAGATAATTGACAACTGGCATCCATTAAACATGGCACGTGAAACTAGAACAGTATATCCCAGTGAGCGAAATGAAGTTTTCAGTTCGATATTTCAACCAATCGGAGCGAAACGTTGTAATAAATATGGCGGCAAAGATGAGGACAATAGTCCGAATGTAAATAGTGTGGGAATCTTTCTTATATAATATTTTATAATTTTCAGTAATTAAACAATTTGTCTTAGAATGTTCACAGCCTAAAATGATGTCAAAATATTTCCTGGATATTTATAAAATGAATGGTTGAAATAGCGATGTCACCAGTGAATTTTTTTTTCTCTCAAAAATGATAACTGTCCCTGCTCGTCAACACCAATTTCTAATTTATACATACAGCTCATTGGTGGACTCTCCCGTCGTATTTGGCCTATGAGGGTCAAGCAGCTCAGTTACTAGGAACCGAGAGCCCAGACACCAGCAAGTAGGATTTCATTACTGTGGTGAAAGCATTGCGCAGAAACAACCACACTTTTTGAACAGCCGAATACAGAAACCTGGTGCACTACGTACCGCAAGGACCCCAAACAACCTTTCGCAGGTTTTGAATTCAGAGTTGTCCTTCTCCCAGACCAGTTACCATCCAAGGCTATAGAATCCAGTCTGTCCTGCTATTTACCCATAGCTGGAGGAAGAATAGGATTATTACTTTTCCAACGGTGTATATATATATATATATATATATATATATATATATATATATATATATATCATACTTATTATAAAACCCAGGTGTGTGTGAGTGTGTCTGTACGTTTATATATTGGATCGGATTTCCTACATTTTTCAACCGATTTCAACAAAACTTCACAGGACTACGTAAAATTACCTTGCAGTGGTTCTAACAGCACCAAAAATTGGAAAAACACAATTGTTTTTGCACGAAATCAATTTGAAAACAATGAAAGGGAGACAACTCATATCGAGTTATACTTATTATAAAACCCAGGTTGTGTGTGTGTGTGTGTGTGTGTGTGTGTGTGTGTGTGTGTGTGTGTGTGTGTGTGTTCGTTTATATATGGGATCGGATTTCCTATACATTTTTCAACCGATTTCAACAAAACTACACTTTTCTTTTTTGGCAGGTAGTGTTTCTTATTGTCTTGCACACTTTTTTCTTTATTTTTACATTCAGAATGCTTTAAAAATTCCATTTACAAGACAATTGTTTATAATAAAATTCTATTCAATCGGTAGACTCATAACGATTGAAAACAATGTTTTTGTTTGAGTTTGGGTTTGACCAATTCGTAAAAAAAAAAAAAAAAACTAATTAAGACATGCGTGTCCGTCAACCTTAAACAATAATCTTTGTCAATTTTATTTTTCAGTCTTTATGATGGTCGATACTTGATCTATCTCTTACTGTTACATTCCCGGGCAACGCCGGGCTCTACTGCTAGTATATATATATATATATATATATATATATATATATATATATATATATATATATTGTGTGTTTGTATTTAGCCATCATTTTTCATTGATGCATGTCTCATTAAATAATATAGACAAGTTTTGTCTATTTATTTTATGTAAATTCCATTCATATCGTCTGATAAGCTTAATAACATCATCATTGAAAGACGAACGAAAATCATAATATTGACACATGATTTTTAATCCTATCTATATGTATTGTTTAATATATTGTAATGTTATTATCATCTTTGATATGTAAGACAAAAACTTAGGATTAAAAAAAAACTGTATAAAT
Organism: Acanthosepion pharaonis; assembly: GCA_903632075.3. NCBI lineage: Eukaryota > Metazoa > Mollusca > Cephalopoda > Sepiida > Sepiidae > Acanthosepion > Acanthosepion pharaonis. The sequence continues at coordinate 416,776 of CAHIKZ030000569.1, forward strand.
ATGGTGATTTACTTTCGTCTTTCAATGTTAATGTTATTAATATTATCAGAGGATATGAAAGGAATTTGCATAAAATAGACAAAACTTGTCTATTTTATTTAATGAAACATGTATCAATATATATATATATATATATATATATATATATATATATATATATATATATCAGGAATAAACGGTTCATATATGCAACGCAAACACTAAATACCTTAGATTTTTCTAGGATAAATAATTTTGTGTAATGTCAAATTAATTCCTGATAATTTTCACTAACCTCTTTGGACTTGTATATATATATATATTTTTTTTTTTTGGTATTTCCCATTTCTTCATTTCTTAGGATAATTGTTACAAGCGATATTATTTAGGGAATGTCAGTAGAGAAAACGCTTGTTGTTTAGTGACGTTTAAATATTTTAATGCATGGAGAGTATACTTGACCCCATGTTAAGACCCGGATACAGTCATGTAACCATTATACAGAAAGTTTTTGACCAGTTCATGCGCAGAGCGAATAGGAGCAACTGGCGAACTTTATTTTTTGTGATTATAAGGTAAGTTTTCTCCTGTTTCAATGCCTTAAGATTTAATTTTAAATGTTTAAACTTATTTTTTTCATAGTTATGTAAAGATATCTTTGATATTATTGTATATCATTTCAATAAAGATGTTAAATTTTACTGAAGGACTTTATTCAAAAAAGCTCGCTGATATACCTAATTTTTAAATTAAATTAAAAGTATTTAAATTCAAATTTATTGTAAAAATATTCATTTTTTTTTAAGAGGAAAGGTTGAACTTTATGTTAAAACAACATCAAGGTAATTAGAATAATTTGAATTAAAACAATATTAATTTAGTTTACGTCAAAATTACAAATTTTAGAACAAACACAAATATACTAGACTGCTGGCTATTATCGAAAAAAAATTTGTTTGCCATAGATGTCTAAAAATGTGTCCTCGCGTTTCCCTTATATGAGCTATAAGAGAAGCCGGACAGTAGCACTGAAAAGAAAGCAGTGAGAGAGACTTCACACGCGGACGCTAACCATACAAGCTACCCAGAGCACGGCTGACTGCCCGTCCGACCATTAGGCTGTGAAACGGAACTCCTGTGGAAACAGAACTCCTGTGGAAACAGAAAGAGAACGGTCTGCACTATCGATGAGACAAGCCCAAACAGATAGCTACCAAGCAGTCAGCTGTGTTAAGGATACTCCTTTTACTCTCTCTCAATTCACACCACGTACACAGCACATTCTATCGCTTCAGTATACCAACTTACTAGAGATATTTGCATATTCAATTGTTTTGTTGCCCGCAACAACGGTAGGCCATATATGACAAAGTATACGCAAGAAATTTTGATCAAAGTGATCAATGAATTTGCCAAAAAGAAATAATGAATTGAATAGATTTACAAATGAAATTTAATAATTGGTTATTTATAGATTATTTTTTCTTGCAACCAACAGCGGTCATCATCGTCGCCGGGTTATTGCTAATATGTGGTGGGAACATCAAGTCCAGTGGTGGGTACTTAATCTGAAGCAGTCCATTTTGATAGATGTATGCTTTCTCACATTAAAATTAATTCCCATCACATTCACAGATGTTGCGTTGTTACATAATTTTTTTTGGGGGGAGGAGATTGAGGCTTTTCTTTTCACACATACGCACACATTTTTGTCTGCATTGAAATATTATCTAAAAATGAGCATACATGATAAAAGATTACCAACAAGTATATGTTTTCATATATATATATATATATATATATATATATATATATATATATAGAATGAGCATATACTTTTGAGATATCCTATATTTACGGGCAAAATTGCTTAAAATCATGGATAGAGCGTGTGCAAAAATAAAAGAGATCACTGAGGGGTTACAGTCTATATTTAGGCCATGCCTGAAGACTGCGTTTAAGTATGTAACAGAGTACCCAGCCGTCACCCTGATATATATATATATATATATATATATATATATATATATATATATATATATATATATATATATAGAGCTACACACCGGCAGTGAATTGGTAATTGGTCGCTAAAATCAATCCATTCCCAAGTCGAGGCGGGGACAGCTGCAATCTATGTTTACACGAAAAATTATTCATCCTAAAATATATTAATAATCCAAATCTACCAAATAAACGGAATGTGCTTATGTCTAGTTGTATGAACAGGAAAATATTTTCTCTTAAAATATTGTAATCCTAGATAACCCACTATCCGTCTAATTATTTTTTTTTATTATTTCCGGTCATACACCGATTATCTCCCTTTAACCAGTCAAACGTCTTTTACGACCAGCGTCCAGCGATCAAATTTTAAATTTTGAACGCACTTCAGTTTCCCTTTTTTCTCTTATGTTTTTCTATTATTGACTCATACCTACACCTCATTTCCTGCACTTAAAACCCAGTATTGCTTTAGTACTATTTTTGTGCTATTTTAATTTTGAACTATGAACTATAGTCGATCCCATGAGCATCTTTATAGTTTTTTTTAAATGAACAATAAGCGATAGCTGGTGCCAGATGAGTTGGGTAACCAACGAAACTCGAGTCGCACACCAAACGTAGGTATATGTATATTTATTAATATATATTTCTTAGATCTGCCTAATCTCATTGAGCTCTATTAAGTCTACACCTCTTTGCTAAATTTGGTACTTATTTATTTGCTTACGGGCGTATACACGCCAGCACGCGCGTATACGTTCGCTGATATCTAGTTATCTAAACCTATATATATATATATATATATATATATATATATATATATATATATATATATATATAAAGGGTGTTCGGACAAGTCCGTCTACAAAACTCTGTAGTCGAGATGCTGATGGTAACATCAATCTGCAAAGTGACAAACATTTACTTATATTAATTATATGTATATATATACACTGGGGAGGCGGACAAATATTCATACACGTAGAAATGTTTAATTTATTGTATTTCTAACTAATAAATAAATATACTTATCATATTATTAAGTGTACATAGATACATAATAACTAAATATGCATAGAAAACAGGGCAAAAGTTGATTTAATAGAAATAAATCCCATTTATTCATTTTAATCGGTGAAAAAAGTATTCGTACAGTACAAAAAATGAATACATACTCTTCTTTTAATACTTTGTAGAATCGCCATTATTCACTTCTACAGCAACCAACCTCTTCTTGTTCTCAATGATTTGCAAATTTTAGTTAGCATTTTGTTCCATTCTTCTTCGCATATGGTGTTCAAATCCGGGATGTTTGCTGGAGTTCTCGATTCGATTTGAATTTTCAAATAATGCCACAGATTATCGATTGGGTTTAAATCTGGGGACTGACTTGGCCCTTTCAGGATATTGACGTTTTATTTTCAGCAGGCCATTTCTTCGTAGATTTTGCATTATTCTTCGAATTATTATCTTTTAGAAGATCCAGTCAGAAGGAAGTTCAAATGTTTTAACCGAAATCTTTAAATTTCCTTCCAAAATATTTTGATATGCTGCGGCATTCATTGTACAATCTCTTACTGATATGTTGCCAGTAGTTCTTACAGAAATAAACACCCCAAAACCATGATTCTCCCGCCACCAAATATCCCTGGTTCTTTGGTCTGAAGGCATTACCATCTTTCCTCCATACAAGACTTCTAGAATGACGTGTCAAACAAATCAGATTTGGTTTCGTCAGTCCATAATACTTTATCACAGTACGATTTTTCCTTATGCTCAAGAACTAATTTCAAGCTGGCATTTCCGTATCTTTTCAACAGCAGTGGTAATTTCCAAGGGGAGCGTGAATTTAGATTGTTTCTATGAATTTCATTGCTTATTGTCCGTTTAGTGACACAGATTCCTGATGAAATCAAATCATCCTTCAACTCTAGACGAGTAACAATTTGATTTTGTTTAGTTTGACGTATTAATTTCCCCGATAATCTTGAAGTAGTCTTCCGTGGAGCACCTGTTCTTTTTTGATTTTTTAAAAGTTTTGAGTTTTTTATAGCTTGCAATGAATTACTTAATGGTAGTAAATATAATATTCAGGTTGTCCGAGATTTTCCTGTAATTTTTACCTTCTTTCCAGAGTTCAACAATCAGTTCTTTTTGCGAATTTGTTAATTTATTACCTCTTCCCATTATGATGACCTTCTTGCACGAATATAAGTTATTATTTTTTAGGTTACAAATAACTACTGATAAGATCATTGGAACATTCTAAAATATTCCACTTGAATAATCTAGAATATTAAAGCAATTTAAATGTTTTAAAATCTGAAATTTTGCATTGTACGAATAATTTTTCATCCATTAAAATGGATTTATTTTTATTAAATCAATTTTTTTGAGTCTTCATTTAGAAGAATTTTCAGGTAATTAATAGCACTTTTCTTAGTATATTGCATGTTCCAAGTAGGGCGATCTTCTGGTCATCTTGTATGGTATGTTACCTGGGACACAGTTAGTAAAAGTGTTCATTCCTTTTCTCACGAGGCCCAGAGCTCCGATTACTATTGGTACTGTCTAAGTCTTCATTCCCCACATCTTGTTAATCTACATCTCCAGGTCCTTGTATTTGGTCAATTTCGTGAGAATGTTTATGGGGGTAGAGGTGTAGAGTGAATTTAAATATTCATGAAGACCTACCTGACACTATTCGTAACATGCTTGTTGACAACACTAATATAATAGCATCATCTACATGCAAAAAAAGGCTAAAAATAATGGAAGCCTTATTAATAAAAACAAAAAAAAACAACACTTAATAATATTAACTTTAAACATGGACACATTATCTTGACAGTGTTTTGAAAACTGAAAACATTTTATAAAACATACATACAACAGACTATTTCTTATTCAACAGATAAAATATTTAATCCTTGAAAATGGCTAAATGTATAGCCGAAAGCGCTCGGATAAAAAGAACATTCGGACAGTTTTTATATAATGTATCATGTGAAAAGAAAAAAAAACTTATTAGATCACATGAGAAATTATATAAAAACTAAATCAAAGCACCTTCTTTATCGTATTCAATTATATATATTTATATATATATTATATATATATATATATATATATATATATATATATATATATATATATATATACACATATACATATACATGTACACGCACACACATATATAAAAATAGATATGCAAATTAAAGAATAACATTATCATTATAATTATTACTTCAATTATTATTATTATTATTATTATTATTATTATTATTGCATTCTGCTTATTTCTTCCATTCAGCAATTTGCTTAAATGAGTGCTACTAGGAGCCGCTTCTTTAATTCAAACGAAGACGCCGTTAAAAAAAATAAAAAAGCAAACAGAAAGTAAAAATCAAAGAAATCTTGATTTGCTTTAAAAATAAAAAAAAATCTATATCAATAACAATAGAATTATATCAGTAAATATTAATTAAATAATATGCAGATCAATAACACAATATTGTAGCAACGTCAATAGCAATGACTATAATAACAAAAACCCATCGGTCACCTTTGAATGTTTTTAAAATTAATGTATCAATTTAAAATATAATTTGCGATAATGAGCAAATTGATATATATATATATATATATATATATATATATATAAAATTTGTATATATATATATAACATTTTTTATGAAATATAATCCATTTCTTTATAGTTTTTCTTTTCTTTTTTAATAGTAAGAATTTAAATTTATAGCCAAATATATTTAAATTAAAATCAGTTGGATATTTTTGCAGAGTTATATTTACGTTGAAGTATATATTTCAGAAAAAGAACAAAAAATTAAAACAAAATAAACATAAATTATTATTATTATTAGTAGTAGTAGTAGTAGTAGTAGTATTTCCTGGGATTTCTGCTGCATTCACATTTCCTTCTCAGTCCCAACCAGAGAACTAAGGTCTGATCATTTTGTAAAAATAAAAAAAAAAAGAACAAAACCCCTAAAATTATACATATTTTACATAAAGCTCTTCGTAATGTGTGAGCTGTACATGCTAGTACAATTTTTGTATTTCTTTAGGCACGGGCTACATAGGACCTATTCAACAAGAATATCGGAACCTTTTCCAATCTATTCGAGAGCTCCAACTACAACTGGAATCATTAATGTCTTCTTGTGCCACATTTGTAAGATTTCCACTTCCAGATCTTTGTATTTTCATAGTTTTTTTTGAGATCTTCAAAGATATGTTACAATCTTCGAGGACTGCCATCTCAATATGAAAGCACATTCTATTCTTGTGTTCTTTGATTGCGATGTCTGGGCGATTAGCATTAATTGTTCTGTCTGTCTGTATAATAAAGTCCCATTAAATTGTTACGAGTTCTATCTCTGTAACCGGGTCCGAGTGGTGTTCATAACAATTTCTTACAGTTTCATTCCCGTAAACTTTCCATATTTTCCACTGTAGATATTTGCTTCTTCTCTCATACAGATTTTTATACTCAGTGTTTGTTAACATTGTACAAACCTGATACAAAATGGTGAAATTTTTCTGAATATTTATTACAGAATCTGCATTTGGAGTCAACGCAATTTTTCAGCAGGTGTGCTTGGAAATATTTAGTTAGCAAGCATTGTTCCAGTGCAGCAAGAATAAAACCTTCGTTTTCAGCTTTTAACCCTCCACTATGTAACTACTGGTGGGTACGGAGTTTGTCTACATTAGCTTGTTTGAAACGGACAATGTATTGACTATGAAGAGTCTTATCTTGCCATTGTTTCTGCATTTGATACTTTCCATTTGCTTTTGCTTTCTTTTTTCGCTTTTTGCCTCTTTGTCTGGGTGTATTATAATTTACTTGCACTTCTTCACCCACTTGAAATTCACTTTTGAAGTTGTTGGCTCCCTTTATTACTGAGTAGAGATTCTTACTTTTATTATTATTATTATTATTATTATTATTATTATTATTATTATTATTATTATTTTCTTTGATTTCTGGCGTTTACGCATTTCTTTCCGGGTCCCACCCAGAGACCTAAGGTTAGAAATGGCGTCATGACACTTTCCACTGAAAAAAAAAAAAAAAAAAAGAATTAAATTACATAGATAAAGCCCTTCGTAAGGTGTGGGCTGTACTTGTCAGAACAATTTTTTGTATCTCCTTGAGGCATGGACTTCCAGGAATCCCTTCAATTAGTCTACTGCAATCTTTTCCAACCAGTCCTAGGGCTCCAGCTACAACAGGTATTGTTGATGTTCCCATATGCCACATTTTCGAGATTTCTATTTCAAGGTCCTTGTACTTTGACAACTTTTTGAATATCTTCAAAGATACATTGCAGTCAGCAGGGACTGCCATATCAATAAGGAGGCATCGTTTTTGTTTGTGGTCTTTAATAACAATATCTGGCCGGTTGGCTTTGATTGTTCTGTCAGTGTGCATTGTGTAGTCCCATATTATTATTATTATTATTATTATTATTATTATTATTATTATTGCTTTTGATTTATGTAGTATACTCATTTCTTTCTGGATCCCAACCAGAGACCTAAGGTCAGAAATGGCATAATAAAATCTTTCACTGGGTATTTTTTGACAAAAAAAAAAAAAAAAAAAGAAAGAAACTTATGATCACACATATTTTACATTCGTAAGGCTTGGACAGTACCTATGAATATAACATTTTGTATTTTTTTAAGGCGTGGGATATCAGGAATCCTTTCAATGAGTCAATTGTAAACTTCTCCAATCATTCCGAGGCCTCCAGCTGCAAAGTGAGTTTTTGCTGCTCTTATTATTATAATTTTTATTTTATTTCCTTTGATTTCTAGTGTGTACACATTTCTTTCCGGGTCCTGCCCAGAGACCTAAGGTCAGAAATGACATGATGACATTTTCCAATGACCAGTTAAAAAAACACACGCACTAGAAACGGATATGCAATGTTATTTGGCCCTGATCTGGCATCTCGTCTGCAGTCACTCTCTCATAGACGTGCCATCGCCTCCCTCTGTCTTATTTTACAAATCATTTCCCGGTAATTGATTCGATGAGCTGCCTTCGCTGGTTCCCAGACTTCATAAATTTAAGCGTTCAACTAGACTGGCACCTCACTCTCACCCTTTCACTGTCGAAACTGTTAAATGTAGCCGTCTCATCTACTCTAATAGCTTCATGTTTCGCACTTCCCGCCTGTGAAACTCCCTCCCCATTTCTTGTTTTTCTGATAGCTATAATCTCCAACTATTCAAATGTAATGCCAATCGACGTCTCCAGATGTCTTGATCTATCCCCTATCCTTCTCATCATCCTTGCCTCTATCTATTTGCTCTCGCTCCAACTCTCTGTAACCCCTTGCGTGCTAGTGGCTTCCTGCCGTGCTTGGGGTGAAATGCTTAAAAAAATAAAAACATTTTACATAGATAAAGCCCTTCGTAAGATGTGTGCTGTACTCGTGAGACCTTTTTGTTTGTATTTCTTTAAGGCATGGGTTACCAGGAATCCCTTCAATGTACTTACTGGAATCGTTTCCAACCAATCCGAGGGCTCCAACTACAACAAGGATTGTTGATGTTCTCATGCGGGCTGTATTCGTGCGAACAACTTTTGTATTTCTTTTATTATTCTGACTATCTACATTGTTTGGACTATCGTCCTCATTTTTCTTGCCATATTTATCACACACGTTGTGGCCGTTGTGTGCTCCGATCTTCTTCAGGTGGTTAGAATGTCGAACTGAACCCTTTATTTCCCTCGATGGGGTAGATTATTCTTGTTCCACGTGCCATGTTTAATGGATGTCAGTTATCAGTTATCTCCTGTTAATTTCCCTCTGAATGTTCTCTACTGCCTTAACCGGGTATTGAACTCAAACTCTTTGGGTCCTGTCACTGTATCTAACTAACGCCTTTATCCAATGTGCCATGTGTCCTCGAGGACACATAGTACAGTGGACATGGTACGTGGAACTAGAACAGTCTACTCCATCGAGCGAAATAAAGGGTTCAGTTCGACATTCCAACCACCTGAAGAAATACGTAGCGTACAACGGCCGAAACGTTGTGATAAATATGGCAACAAAGATGAGGACGATAGTCCGAACAATGTAAATAATGTACATAATACCTCATCTTTTATTATTATTATTATCATTACTATTATTATTATTATTATTATATTTGTGACTTTAAGCAGTTATTTAGTTCGGGTGTAGGAAAATATTGGTCGCTTACATATGAGACTATGCATTACATTATTTAGGCAATAGGTAAATATTGGTCGTTTATATCTGTCAATAAGCAGTTACGAGAATATTAGTCGTTTCTACTTGAGAATAGTTAAATATTGTTTTATTCTATTTGAACTAATAAGTATTTATCTGTTTCGGGAATAACTAAATATTCGTCAATTATATTTGAATCAATAAGCATTTAATTTTTATCAAGTAAGTAAATATTGTTTGTTTATATTTGAGTCTGTAAACATTTATTCATTATGTGGCACCTTTCGTGTCGATTTTTCATTCGACGTATTTTCGGCACGGTCAAAATGGATGAATTCAAAGCAAAAAGGTCCGCCTCTATTTAAAAAAAAAGAACTTATCAAAAATCAGGGAATCATCCTATTTAAATAGAATGTTAAGCACTTATTCAATAATGAATGTATTGCATTTTGTATCAGTTATTTTTTTAGAAAACATTGGAAAACATCCTATTACGTTATATCTTGAATTTATTTATAATTGGGAGTAATGAAAAATATTTTTTATAAAAATAATCCTTGTAAGATATTAAAAAAATCGCGATATCAAATTAACATCCTGAAAATTTGTATTGAAATTTTAGAAAAATAATCCCATAAAACTGAAAAATTGACTTTCGTTGAGTGTTCGTACTTAAAATGTTATTATTTTATAGTTTATTATTTCTTCTTTGAAAAATTATTTGATAATTTTTAAGCTTGATTCTGAAATTAATTTGTTTGCTGATGACAAAAAACATATTTTTATTAAATAAAGATGTTTTAAGAATCGAAAAATTTAAAATTGAATCCCATTTTCGCATCAGAAATATTTTTTTAAAGAATCTTGTTTTCGTTTTTCTTCTTGCAAATGTTAAATTATTTTGTACGAATGGTCAAACGGGAAATAATCTTGATTGGTTATACAACGTTATAAATAATTATGTAGGATATCTGTATGGATGTAGAATATTTTGACATCGGTAGGTGTAAGACAATAAAGAGAAGGCAATTAATAAAGACTATCTTATGGGCATATGGACAAATGGCAGAGGGGTTAGAACGTTCGTATTCAGACCATGGTTCGAATCTCACCATGGTCGATTTGTCAGAAAGGAGATGTTATCGAAAAGTGCCTGAAAACCATACCACGGGTTTACCCAAATCTTGTGAGTGAAATTAGGTAGACTGAACCGTTGTGTGTTAGCAGGAAGTCACAAGTCATCGTGGCCGAGGACTTGAGCGTGTTGGCCTTGATTGTTGATCACGCTGGATAACACGCTATTTCCAAGAAACTCTAACTAAGGTCTGCTCAGCATAGTATAAACCACAGGTGGGCGATGTGGATGTTGAATAAGTACAAATGCGCCTGAGCAAGAGTCTGCAATAGGGATTGGCTAGCTGCCATAGAATACGGATATCCTCGAATACGAGTGCCCAGTTATACATACATCTTATAAATTATTTTTTATCAATTTCCGACATTGATTTTTTGATTTTACATTTATAGCCGCATTTTCTTTTATCTAAAACTTTTCTCCAAATAATTAGAAAGAGCTGAGTTGATGCTGTTAAACATCTCATGAAATCAAATAGTTTAAAAAATGAAATCTATCTATATACTTATATAATGGGAAGTTTTTTGTTTGTTTGTGTGTGTGTGTGTGTGTGTGTGTGTGTGTACCGTTAAAACTAAAAAAAAAACTACAATAGGTCATGACAAAGTAAATATGTATACAGACTCCTTATCACCAAAACCAGTTTTTTTTTTTTGTAAAAAAAGATTATCATCTTATAATTTGTATTTACGAAGATATTTTAAAATTAACCTGCATTAGAATGTATTCATAATTGTTAGAAGTTTTTAAAAAATGGAAAACGAAAGGTAATGATTCTTATTCCAGATTACGATTACTGTTGGTTTTTATTTTTTAATTCTGCTAAACGCTTTACATGCATGCATTTTTAAAATGTTCATTCTCTTGAAGTTATTGTCAAATAAAAAAACTTTAAATAAAAGAATATTAAAACACCAATATAAATTTAAAAGAAGAAAAATATTAAATTCAATTATTTGACAGAATGTTTAATATTTATTTATTCAAATATTCGAGCGACCACGGCTAAAATATTTAGATGCAGTAAGTAAACTAAATTAAGATATATTTAAACATATTTAACTTAATAAATTTTAAAGCGAAAATTATAGTGAAACTTACTTCTTCGAAAAATAATTATTTTCTATTTATTTTTGAGTGGATTATTATTAATAAAAAGTAAATAAACATAAATTACGAATTTAAGATATAATTAAACTTGAATTTATTTTCCGGCTACAAAATAAATATACAGACAAACTACCCATCAAAGGACTTCAGATGCAACGGACAAAATCTGCCGGTAAAATAAAAAAATATAATCTGCAGGTAAAACAAATTCCAAATCCGCAGCGATGCACATCAAATATTACGGGCTTAGCGGAACGAGTCCTTTTAGTTCTCAAAGTGACCGCTTGGTGGTGGTAGCGGACATTTCAGTTGGAAGATGGAAAGTACGACACATTAGCGCGTACGTGGGAAAGTTGCTAGGAGAAATCTATTATATGTGTTATTTTGCTTAATATATTTGTTTAGATATTTTTATGCCATGTATACATGTTTATAGTATTTACATTATGATCATAACTACTGCTAGTTACTATAGTGGTTTTATAACTCAAAAATAATTCCTTCACATCTATGGACTATCAGCTTTAACGGACATCTATCAGACCATTGATGAGAGGTTTGTCTGTATCACCCTAAAGGGCATTTGTGTGAGTGAGTGTGTGTGTGTGTGTGTGTGTGTGTGTGTGTGTGTGTGTGTGTGTGTGTGTGTGTGTGTGTGTGTGCGTATTATTGACTTCTTAATATTTTTCGGCAATCTTATGGAAAACAATTATTTTATTCAATCTTTATAAAATAAACTTCATTGCCTTTTTGGTTTTTAACTAACATAAAACAGTAAAAAAAAATTCAATTAATTTTTATTAATAAATAAAAAAAAACTATAGCTAGCCTTATTTTTTCGAAAATTAATTTAAATAAAATATAATTAAATTCGTAAAACAAATATTCAACACGACTAATGTTGGCAGTAAGTTATATCTGCATCTCCTAATTTTACTTACCTCATTTTTTTCTTTTCAAATACAAATATAAGTTGAATTTTAAAAAGTCGCTTCTCAAAACTAAGTTCTCAAGCTATCTTGCTTGCTTCTACTCTCTTTTAAAATAGTAATTAAATTCATTTACAGAGAAATGCTTGCTAATGTAATGTTTAAAAGTAAAAATTTATTTACGTAAAAAATCTAAATTCCCCTTCAATATAAATAGTAAATAATTATTATTCCAGGAAGTAAGGCTCGTTATAGTTTTTGCTTGAAAAAAGAATTAAATTAAATGTTTAAATATATATTAATTTAAGTTTATTTACTTTTTTATCAATAATAATTTGAAAAAGGTTAATGAACTTTTAACTAAGTTTGATTTGACTGAAACAGAGTATTTATCCTAGTATTTAGATCAAAAAATAAAGTGTATTTTTGAATAAAAATATGGGGATTCTCATCCCCTTAAGATACCCTCCCCACCCCCAGCGTGATATTGGTAGTGTGGTATTTTTTTAAATTTAATTATTTTGTAATAAACCAAAAAAAATCACTGAACGTTATTTTATTAAATATTGAATAAAAAGTTATTTTCCATAAGATGGCTGAAAAATATCAATAAATTTTCAATAAACTATTATCCAGAGATCTTCCGAGCAACGTCGGGTATCCCTACTAGTACGGAATAAAAGTCAAATAGTAAATAAAGAAAGAAGAATAAATAATAAATTATTATTTTAAAAAAATATATTTTCATATATAGTTTCATAAATAATATGCTACGAAATTTCTTAAAAATATTTTATTTATAGAATGAAAAATATATTTCTACCTTATAGAAGGTTAGAAAAAATTTAAAAAAGACCCGTTTAGGAAATTTTGGCAATGTCGGGTTTTCTTATTTAATTAAATTTGAAGAAGTTTTTTGTAAAAGTAGTTGTTGCTAAGGTAACTCATTTGAAAAAGTGAACTGTAGCTGCTGAGTTTAAATGTGATTTTTTTATATATATTTTAAGCGTCTAGTAAAATAATAGCAAAATTGTTAATTAATGCTTAATATTACAAATTTATTTTAAACTAATATCTAATATTTTATTTTTCATAGATTGTTAAGATGTCTTCAATTTTATGTCATAATTTCAAATAAAATGGCAGATCAAAGATATACCGTAGAAAATTTTAAAAACGTCCCTAGTAGAAGCCTTGTTGGAATGCGTAAAATTATTAATTTTTTATATATAAATTAGCTTTATGCTATTATATTTCAAATATAAAGAAGCTTTTGCTAAAAAGGAGATATTCAAATTACGTTTAATGCCTTTTGAGTTTTTTAACTCAAATATTTTGCATACACGCACACACACACATACATACATACATACATACATACACACACACATACATACATGCATACATACACACACACACATATATATATATATATATATATATATATATATATATATATATATATATATATATATATATATATAAAACATTAGGCAGCATATGATTTACATACAATGAATAATCACATAGAATTAATCAGAAGTATTAATGCGATTATTGGCGACATCCATCGCTAGAAAACATAATATATGCATTAAAATCCTGTTCATCCATAGTGCGGGTTTTGATCCTTGAAGAAAAACTTGTTGTCTGTAGTTTTTCAGTTTATTTGATGTTAAAATGCTAGTACTTACGGACAGTCTTCCATCCTTCATCAGGCATGTGTTTTTTCCCTTATATAATCAAAACTTGAGACGATATACTTGTATGTCGACCGAAAGATGTTTTTTGAATATCTGCTATTATTGACGGTTGTAAGATATCGGAACGTGCAAAGACGCAACGCTAAGTTTTTCAAAATTTTTTAAGTGAGAATTTATCGTCTCAAGCTTTTGATTTTATAAGGAAAAAACACATGCCTGATGATGGATGGAAGACTGTCCGTAAGTAAGCATTTTAACATCAAATAAACTGAAAAAAATAGACAACAAGTTTTTTTCTTCAAGGATCAAAACTCGCACTATGGATGAACAGGATTTTAATGCATATATTATGTTTTCTAGCGATGGATGTCGCCAATAATCGCATTGATACTTCTGATTAATTCTATGTGTGATTATTCTTTTGTATATATATATATATATATATATATATATATATATATATATATATGCATGTTTCATTAAAAACGATAGACAAGGTACGACGGTTAAGCTTTTTATTTAATTTTTCTTTTATTCGAACAAGGCTTTTCTTTTCTTGACAAAGAGTTTGTAAAAACTGTCCAAATGTTTTATAGTTCCGAGCGCTTTCGGCTCTACCTTTAGCCATTATCAAGGATGATTCGATTGTTCGGCTTAATTGAATGTGTGCATTATGTGTATTTTTTAGTGTGTTTTGGGGATGTTTTTAGTTTCCGAATACGGTTAGCACATTGTGGCCTTCTTCGTAGTTAATATTGTTAAGATTAGGTTTTTTATTTTTTATTATTAAACCTTCCATTATTTTTAATCTTTTTTTAATGCCCCCGGAAAATTTAGTTTCAGTCGAGCTCTCTTGGGAGTAAGTACGAATTTGTAAACAATGACTATTATTGCTAATACTGCAAAGTTCTTCCATGAATTTAACCCATTCGGTCAATGGCGTGCTTATTCAAAGAATAAGTACGTAAAGATTAGCTTTTTTCTCAGCCGGGCGCTGATAGCTCACGGGTAAAATCTCCGACTGATGCTAAATCAGTCTGGTTTCGATCCTGATTTGAGGCAATCGAATGTTTAGCCTCACTGATGCACTATGATACAACGAAGCAGTCTGTCTGAGGATGACATATATATATTTATTTATTTGGACAGTAACTATACCTTTAAACATATTTCGTTAAATATGGCAGACAGGAAAATTTTTATTTAGTTTTTCCAGTGTTCTTATGTTTTTTTCCCCCGTGATATTCCCTTACTATCAATAAACGGAAAAGTTAAGAACGATAGAAAAACTAAATAAAAAAGTAATGTATTAAAATTTCCATATCTGTCATCTTCAACAAAAGACTTACACATACACACATGTATACACACATATGTATATTATTGCGTGTGAAAAATAATTACCGTATTTTACGGCATATAAGGCGTATGTGGGTTTAAAATATGCGACAGTCGGCCGAAATTAGATGTCATATTATTTAACGACAAGGATAGTAGTATTGAAAATGAGTATCAGAGTTTTGATAAAGATGACGACGAATTTTATGGATTTGAAGTTGAATAAAATTTTAATGGTAACTGAGCTCTTTTGCCCAATTGTAATAATTGCTTGATTTTTCTTTCTTACTTTTGGATATAATAAAGTTTTTATAGGCTCGTGTTCTTTTGTTCCTATTATTTTTCGTTTAATTGTAACCATGGCTTGTTTAATCAAAATAAAACTTTATAATTATAGCCCAATCTGTACCATTTACTAATAATTTTACTAATTACTATTTTTTTTATTGATTTGCTCTGCTGAAATTGGGGTGTGACTTATACACCCTTATGCCATCAAATATGGATAGTATTTTACTATTATGAAATCTGAATCAGTCTATCGACCCAGAACAAAGTTTAAATGGTAGTAAACTGCGTCCAAAATTATTTTAAAATCTCCTTCATCTGACATGCATCGTTTGTAGTTCATTTTAGATTTTAATCTCATAGTGGATTATGCAATTTTAAAAGGAAAGAAAGGGTTTTATATTTCCGATTGTGACGTATCGGACAAACCTCGTTCTGGAAGCAAAGTTCACTCTGAATGATGAAGCTTTGTAAGGAAGTACCGAATTGGATTCATACAAAAACATCATGGATTTATTGGTAAAAATATGTGCCATATTCCCCTGTCAGCGAACATCTCAAGCAATGGAAAATCTTGCAAAGAGAGAATTTGGGTTCCACATAAGCCGTTGCTTGAGAAGTAGACAGAACTCTCCACCATTTGCAGCATTCTTTTTGCCACAAATGCTAAACTTTCATTTTCGCATCACATTGTTACAGGTCATGAAAATAGGTTTTCCCTGTCAATAGAAGACTAAAAAGACGGTGCTTATGGAAAAAAATGAGAAACTAGTGCCAAGATCAAAACCAGTACTCTATCCATTGTAGTCCTTGTGTCGAATTGAATTTGTCGTCCACTACGAACATCGGGACCTTGAAAGGACCAGTTTTTCACACGTTTATTGCCAGCAACTTGATCTGCTACATAAAGCATTACTTCTAAGGTCCCCTGCTTTGGCAAACAGAAAATATGTTGTTATCCAGCATGTCAATGTAAAAGCACAACCTGCAAAAAACAATGTGAGCATTACAATCGGCAGGGGATGTTATTGCATATACTCCATATTCGGTAGATGCAGATATTCATTTGTTTCGATCAAGAGAAGATGTTATTTAAAAACAAAGAATATGAAAATATTATTTCATATATTTTGAAAGGAAACAAAAAAAAAACGATTTATTTAAATGTTGAATCGTAAATTTGCTTTCGTTTTGAACGTTGTAAATGAAGCCGATTTTCTTTCTGATCCTTCATATTTAAATACATTTAAATTACTTTTGCTTTATATTCTTTATGGTAAAACGTAATTATTTACCAAACATACTAATATAGAAATAAATTTAAATTAAATATATTTAATTTAAATTTATTTGTGTGTGTGTGTGTGTGTGTGTGTGTGTGTGTGTGTGTGTCTTGCTCTCTGCTCGATCAATGTATGCCGAACGTCTCCTTATAAAGAAACGGTTAATTGTACCATTACCATTCTGGTAAAACGTAATCCATTGCCAATGGTAGCTTACTGAGGCGTGGTTATCACCCCACTGTGCTGTAAGTAGAGCTATGTTTCTCCTCATTTTGTTTTTTTTTGGGGGGAGAAGTTAGCTCAGCCCCAGGCATTTCAACCCTACAGCAGCAACTTCCTCATTGCACTAAAGAGGTTGGGGCCGTGTTATTCCGATGCTAGCGTGACTGTGGTGAAGACGGCTGGTCAAAAACAATCATGGTTTTTTACCCTAATGCCTATGTATGCGTATAGCGCTCCCACGTTAAAATGACCTTGCGATACATCCAGACTTGCTGGGGAGGTTGGGTAAATTATAACTCGTAACACGTAATTATTTTTCCGAAAATCCTAATATTTATTGTCTGGGGTGTGTGAAAGTTATCTGACTAGTTGGTTTAGTTAAAATTTAGTTGGGACACCAAGCTAAAAGCCTTAACTTTTATGGCCATCTTTAACGAACAAAACTCGTCTCATTTTTTTTTGTTTCTATTATTATTTCCTTTGAAACATCAACGAGACATGTTTGTTTGTTTGTTTTTAGTTTAGTAGACGGACGGCAGAGTGACTTTTCTTGACATTTCATCCGACGACATTTAAAAAAACAAGAAAAAGAAACATTTTTCCTACCAACCAAGAAGAAAAAAATGGCGTAAGTCTGCTCAGCAGTGTGCAAAGGTCATTCAAATGACACACACCCTTGCCTCGTCTCGCTCGACACTTGAAACACGACACCATATGAATAAGAGCGCGAGTATGAGACACCAGATGAAAGTGGAGTCGTATAACAGTACTATTTTAATTTGGCTATGAAAACCTATTTTCTTCTTTTATTAGAGCAGGCCTGGCAGGAGACAGAACCACACCCAGTCTGACTAAACGTGGATCTTGGGGAACTCAGGTATTTTTGAAGACACTGCATGACGCAGTAATTTTATAACGTGTCCTTTTAGCACTTTTAAATAAAAATTTAACAAACATGAAAATGTTATTAAAAGCAAACTTTAAAAAAGTACAATTCTGAATGCAATTGGAAACCAAAACATTTTCTGAAAAGATTCCATCCGATTCCTTGAATCTGATGAAAAGAAAAATTATTTGCAAAAAAGGGTAACACAACAATGAAAGAAGACCTAATTTCAAAATAAAATTGCATAAAAATCTAAACTGCAAAATTTAGACGTAAAATAATAATCCAGTGCATGCGCAAATACGAGGAGGTGTTGAAAAGTTCTTAGCCCGACCCACTTCTCACAATCTGACCATTAATAAACAAATATGAGAAACTACTTGGATAGGTTAATTGGTCCGGCCGAGAACTTTTCAGCGATCTCATGTACTAGTTACGATAAATGTATTGGATGATGCAAAAGAAAAATGTTTATATTATTATTATTATTATTATTATTATTATTACTTTTTATGCCTGTGAAGAAGCTTACTTTATGTATAGGGCTATACAAGAATTTTTTTAAGCATTTCACCCCAAGCAAGGCGTGAGTGCCACTAGCACGCAAGGGGCTGGTTACAGAGAATGAGAGCAATAGTAAAGTGCGGAAATTAGATCAAGGCATCAGAAGATGTCGATTGACATTACATTTGAATATTTGAAGACTATAACTGTCAGGGAAGCGAGTAAGAGGAAGGGAGTTTCACAGACGGGAAGTGCTAGACATGAAGCTATTGGAATAGAAGAGACGGCTATATTTAACCGTTTCGGCAGTGAAAGGGTGGGACTGAGATGCCACAAAGCAATACTAGTAGGCCTATCGTAGTCAATTTTTGCAGTGATGGGCATCACCCTGGACTTATTTTATAGCAAATTAATGGTCTTTATTCTTTTTTTTTTTTTTTTTTTTTGTACAAAGTTACTCTAAAAGTGTGAGAAAAAAACAATTACCGTAAAATATCTGATGCGGGTAATTAGATACCATACTTTTGCCTTCGTCCATGCCTGATTATTATAGTAAACTGGAGAAAGGAAAAAACGTTGTTAATTGTCCATTTGTATCAGGTACTTTAGATTTTAAGCAGCACACACAGTGGATGATGATCCGCTCTTCTGCTACAGGTGGGTGACTAAAGGAGGTCCTCTGTGCCGTTATTGCTCGCCAAAACTACCATGAAAATTTAAAACTACTAGTTCTGTAGTTATGTCACGGGAAATGAATGGATTTTAACTCCTTCAGAAAAAAGTATCTGTGTATAGTGCGCTCCCCTATTTTTTGCGTAATAAAAAAAACATATTAAAAACTTGCACTATACGCAAGTATATACGCGTGTGTACGATCCCCGAACTCCTTGACTGGGAGTGACAAGCCTGATTGGGGGCCACGGAAGGTGCCTTTGGACCCTAGCCATTAATATTTACTTTTTCCTACCCACTTTACAAATTAAACTAAGCACAAGTAACAGGATGAACAATTTTAGTGTATTTTGACCTCATTCTCAGTTTTTTTTTTCATCTTTCTAAACGTCGTGGGGGAGGCACGGTGGAGTAATGGATAGCGGCTCCGATGGAAGCAATCGGGGAGCCGAGTTCGAATTCCAGTCGAATCTATTACATTCAGTTATGTGCTAATACTTTGGGAAAAGTATGAATCCACCTCTGCCCACCAAGCTATGGGTAAATAGCAGGACAGACCGGATGGCAACTAGTCTATCCCAGAAAGAAAAATCTGCCTCGATGTACAGTGCGGCTTTTATTGCTACTAATATTTTAATTCATAAAATGTATTGTTGGTAATATTTTTTCAGAAATGTATTGTCGGAAATATTTTTGCAAAAATGTATTGTAGGTAATATTATTTCAAAAATGTATTGTTGGTAATATTTTTTTCATAAATGTATTGTTGGTAATATATTTTTTCAAAAATGTACTGCTGATAATAACTTTTCCAAAAAAGTATTGCTGGTATTAAAAACTATTTTTTATATTTTCATAGTGTTTTGACACTTTTCTTTTGGTGGAGTGGGGTAACTATTTGCCCACAGCTTGGACCCTGACAGTTGCTACCACCCGGGTCAGAATAGACCTGAGAACACTAACAATTAAGAGGTGGTTCCATACTCTTCAAAACTTCCTGATCAAAGGCCTTGCTGTTGGATATAGTTTATCGTCATACCCAGGACGCCTTGGTCTCTGAATAAAAGCATTATTTTTCATGGATGGATTCGGTTTCTACGGCTTATCAACCCTTTGCATATTAGTTAAAGACAAAAAGTTTTTTTTATTAGTTTTTAAGAATATGTTTATTGAGATAATAATAATTTAGCGATAGGTCGCAATTCCATATTAAAAAAAAAACAAGAAAAATGAAAATATACAGAAAATTTTGACTTTGATTTGCTAATTTGAAATTAAATTCAAACTTGATTTATTATTTTCCTCCCACTATGAATATATGGAAAATAATTTCTTAATTTTTGCTTCTTACCTTAGTTTAAATTTAACGTAGGTCATATTTGATTGGTTGAACTAAGTAAAGCCCACAAAACTTATAACCACCCCACACTTCTCTTCTCTCTTTTTTTCGTAAAAAGAGGCTGCATTTAACTTTTAAATCTGATTAAATCGTTCACTCGCCTGTAATTTTCAATAGCCTGATGAGATGCGTTGTATAAGCATCGAAACATCTATGTATCGATTTAGAAATGCTTTCGATGTAATATCCTAAAATATATATATATATATATATATATATATATATATATATATATATATATATATATATATATATTAGTGGTTAATATACACATATATATATATATATATATAAATATATATATATATATATATTTACATACACACACACACACACACACACACACATATATATATATATATATATATATATATATATAAATTTCAAGAAGATAGAATTCAGGTAGAACTCAATGTCCAGGACAGAGTAAGAATATAATAGAAAGGCTTAAAAACTAATATTCCATGGTTATAATTTATTACATTGGAATCGTAATTACGATCCAATTCATCAGATCTACAAATACAAAAAGAAATCAGCAAAAATAACTCCGGGAATAAAAAAAATGAAATTTAGTGAGAATGTATGTATGAAAGTGGGGGACGAATGTCAGACGTAAATGAAAGCTCTAATGAGGGGAAACCGACGAGAGAAGAACAGGAAGGCCTAAAAGAGAAGGTGGGGATTAAAATTTAACAGAGAGAAGGTTTTAAGAGAGGATCTAAAAGACGGTTTAAATGAGTGACATACAGACAAATATGAATTATTTCCCGATGCATAATTCATTACTGAATCGCTGACCTAAATTAAATTAAAAGCCGACACCGGAAAAGGGGTTTATATATTTGTGGTGACACTACGCAAAATAAAAGACGATATAATCTAAACTTAAAAATCAGAAGATGAGAGAGAGAGAGAGAGAGAGAGAGAGAGAGAAAGAGAAAAGAAAAGAAAAAGTGGGAAGATGGGGGGGAGGGCAACTAAAACCGAAGGGCATTTATAAAAGAGCCTCTGTTTAATCAAGAAAATTTGACAAAAGTAATATCAACTACAGGTTACAAATTTGATATAAACATATAAAAAATAATAGAATATTTAATGTAGCAAAGACCTACTATTTCTATGCCCTCAAAACACATACTATTATGCACACATACAAAACAACATATTTATATTTATACGTACATACATACATATACGCGTGTAGACAAACACACACACACGCACGCACACACACACACACATATATATATATATATATATATATATATATATATATATATATATATATATATATATATATATATCCACTCTTGCGTATAAATACATCTACACACCTGTACATACGGATAGACACATACGTGCGCATAAACATATATACATAAAAACTTACACATCTCCATACATTTACATACACACACTTACATCTAAACAAGCATACAACGTATCTATCCATCTAACTATACATATACACATACATACATATATACATACATATTCACATATATACACCTATATACATATACATATGTATACATAAATACCTAAAATATATACACATGCACACACACACATGCACACACACATGCATATATATATATATATATATATATATATATATATATATATATATATTACAATGAATCATTCATACAAAAAAGTAGATTAGTAAAGTTAATGATATAAAATGGTGAAATCATTTCGCAAACAAAATTTTAAATATACATTAATCTAAACATCACTTAAAATCTTGTCCGCGAAAGGATTTTGCCATTTTATATCATTAACTTTACTAATCTACTTTTTTGTATGAATGATTCATTGTAATATGAATATAATATTGAACTGCATATATATATATATATATATATATATATATATATATAGTCATTGAAGTCAACACCCAGAAGCGACAGTATGTTTCATGCTAAACGCTATCGTCGGACCATGGACGGTTGATTGCATTTAGCATGAAACAAACTGGCACATCTGGGCGTTGACTTCAATGTCCAATTTTATATTTGCATACGGTCTATCCGTGATATTGAGCACTTTGACATACCTTAAAACTCTCTCTCTCTCTCTATATATATATATATATATATATATATATATATATATATATATATATATATATATATATATATATATATATAGTCATCCATAGTGTGGCTAGACGTCCGGTTACCTATATCAAGGATCGAAACCCGACTGAATTGGTATCAGTGGGGTATTCTACCACTAAGCCGTTGGACGAATGTGAATTTAAGCGTATTTATTTTTAGATAAACACACAGGGACTGAGAGAACTCGATTCGATTTACCGAAGAGTCTTACATTATTCGCCGTAATAGTTACTGTTTACAAACCCAAACTTCCTCCCCAGAGAACGCAACCGAAATAATTTTTTAAGGAGCATATATATTGTCATCCACAGAGAGACTGTTTCGCTGTATCGCAGCTCGTGTGGCTAGACATACCGGTGGACGAATATTTACTGTGAAAATTTCTCGGACCTTCAGGCCGGTAAATGTTGTTAAATACTGTTTATTATAAACAGAGCATTTACTTAAATATTTGTATCTATAAAAAGAATGTATAAACATAAAAATCTCTTAAAATAATTGTCGGACTCTTTCTATTTTCATAATATATATATATATATATATATATATATATATATATATATATATATATATATATATATATCGAGAGAGAGAGAGATACGGATATATAGGTTTTTAGGTTAAATGCTATATATTTAAAAGTGTACATTGAGTTAAATTGGTCAATATCAGGGACAGACAAGCGTAAATAGAAATATTTTATATCTGTCTATATTTCTGAAATATCATATTCGATATTCACTTTTCCATTCAAGCATTGCATGTGAGGTCACACGTGAATTGCTTCAAATTCCAATGCCAGCAATCTAAAAACGCCAGAATTTAGTAAAAACAAACTTGCTTACTATGCTGGCAACATCTACTTCTTAATGACAGTAGTAGTTGAAAGTACTTGAATATAACTTCAATCTTCATTCAGAAATCTTTAATCGCCATATTTTTTTTAAATTACTGCCTAAATAAACGTGATATTTACTGGATACACGTGTTCGAGCAGATTTTGTTTACCTCCGTTGAGCCTTCTTCTTTTTAACTGCTTAGGTACCACAAACTTGACATCTGTCTATATTTCTTTCGAACCGGTAACTAAGATTTTTTGTTTCCGGGTAATTAATGGTACGACACTATTTGGACAAATAATATCGGAAAGAAATTCTTTGTTAAAAATAACACAGAAGTAAACATTAAAATTAGCATTCTGGGAGTTGTTATAAACTTTGTCAAGAATGGTTGAATATTAAATCATTTTTAATCAAATTTCAGTATCTGTCTTTATTTCTGAGTTTAAGTATTATGTACACTATTTACTAATCTACTGTCTCCATCTTTGTCGCCATATTTTTACCACGTTTGAGCAGTTTACACTCGGCCTTCTTCACTATCTGTCTATACGGTCCATTATTCGAACATTGTTTTTGTCGCCAGAAAATTTCGGTGCTTTACCTCCGGCCTAATCCAGATGAGATTAGATACGTAACGGTCCCACATTTTTGCGCAGAAGAGTGGTAGATAACAGATAACCCTAGCCTTGAACGAGTTGAGAATCTAGTGATCATGGAAATATACTCTTACGAGTCGGTCCCACATTTTTACGCAGAGAAGTGGAAGATAACTGCTAACCCTAGCCTTGAACGGGTTGAGATCCTAGTGATCATAGAAATATACACTTACGAGTCGGTCCCACAGAGCAGTGGTTTGTGGGAAGAAGCTTTTAGAATGGAACTTACTTTTCACCACTGAAACACGAAGGGATTGTGGGTGGTTTGCAACTATCTAAGCAGCATAACGTATCCTTGCTGTAAAGTTTTGAATTGGAGTGTAGTTCGTCTGAGCACTTTCCATTTAAGTAGCAATAGATAACCATATCCCGCCTGTGAGAAAGAGGCTAGAGGGTGGAGAGTAATTCGTAACCCACAAGGGCTCGGAGACGCTTATGGACTCTATCATGGCTGGCGAGTGAGAGCTGGGTAGTTCCCGCCCGACTATGACAGCAGTACTTCGGCACTTATAAATGTAGAGGATAGTAGGAGGAATCAGGTATTTAATGGAGCGTTACAGAGAACCAACCATTTTACCTGCATCCTTAGCAATGGATCGTATGTACGAGTCCTACTTGAGGTCAGGCCCAATAGTTTTTCAAGGCACGGTACCTCCCCAAGTGGACATCTATTCGATGGGTTATAATTTCGTACTGTGAGATACCAGACAAAGCAAAACTTAATGAGTACCATCTTTTTTTCATTTATTTAAGACATTTTAATTCGTGTTTTAACTTCTTTTCTGTTTTTCTTTTAAATCTTTTTTCATCCCGTTGTTCTCTTTGTTTTTTGTTAATTTTCTTCTTTCGTAATTTTCCTATGCTTTCTCATTTGTGCACAATCTTTGTTTGTTTTTTTAATGCCCCTTTCTTTAACCCTTTCTTATTCATATAAAAGTTTCCTGTCAGATCACTATTTACATTATTCGGACTATTGTCCTCATCCTTGGCGCCATATTTATTACAACAATATCCGCTCCGGCCTTCTTCGGGTGGTTGGAATGTCGAACTGAACCCTTTATTTCGCTCATTGGGGCAGACTGTTCTAGTTCCACGTGCAATGTCTAATGGATATCAGTTATCGGCTATCTCCTGTTAATTCCCCTCTCAAAGTTCTCCACTGCCTTACCCGGGTATTGAACTCACACTCTTTGGGTTCTGTCTCTGGATCTAACTAACGCCTTTATCCACAGTGCTATGTGTTCTTGAGGACATCTCTGTATGAATTTCTGGGTATTATAAACCTATTGTCTTCAGCAACTATTTATTTACCAGTGCTCATGTTGCAATTTTTGTTGTTATCATTGATGTTTTTACCAGACTTCATATTGCAATTGGTACTGATATTATCGCTTTTCTCTGGTACTCCTTATTACTGGTTCCCATATTGTATTCATTTCTATGCTTGGTCGGACCAGGAGATTTTTGTTAAGGCAGTGGAGAACTTGGAGAAAGGAATTAACTGGAGATAACTGATAACTAACACCATTAAACATGGCACATGGAACTAGAACAGTCTACCCCCAAAATAAAGGGTTCAATTCGACATTCCAACCAACTGAAGAAGGTCGGAGCGTACAACGGCAGAAACATTGTAATAAATAAGGCGACAAAGATGATGACAATAGTCTGAATAATATAAATAGTGTACATAATGCCACATCTCAGAAATATAGACAGATTCCTGTCAGATGATCGGTATAATTAAGTAAAATATATCTGACATTTAAATAGCAAAAAATATTCAATTTGCATGTAAAAACCAGTCTAAACATAATCAAATCATTTCATTTTTTACAATATAAATGTACCTATAATTTAACTAAAGCTACTGTATATATCCTGTGATAAAAGGTGAATGAAATACAAATGCAACTGAATGCATTTATGCTTACTCGTTAGCCATCATTTCAACCGACAGACATGAGTTCTCTTTGCAAACTGCATGCTGTCAGAAAAGCGTTGAACGAAGAGTTGGTGTGCAGGAAGAACAGACCTTTTACCATTGTCAACTCATTTGGAGTGGACCTTCGTTTTGCCTCAACGAGAAAAAAGGAAAGTTCGAAGACTTCTGGTCTGGCCATTGTTGAGCCAGCATCACCAGCTGACATGGTCAAATGGTCAGCAGGGGACCACGCTCCAGAATGGATCTACGTTAGGCTTGGACAGTGCTACAATGAAATGTCCGAATCCAACCTTTTATCTTGTCCTTATTGATTATGAGGTCACAGTTGGGGACGTGGTCTTTGCTTCTTTTGTCATTTTCGCGTAAGGATCAGCAACGAGTTTTAGAACAAGCCACAAGGAAGTGTGATGGTGATGGTCGAAGCTGTCCTATATTCTGCTTACTGGATGTTAGTGAAATGACGGTATTTCATTATTGTCAAAGATTCTGACTTACAAAAAGGAAACATTTCGTGCTAATAATGGCTAAATATTAGGATAGATTGGTGGGGGAGAAAATATTACCATCATATTAAATTCATTTTAAAGTGGAGGATGTGGGTCAGAGTTTTGAGTTGGAAATAGAAATAGTTAACAATATTTAATGTGAATTATGTTGTATCTTAAGGATGGTGTGTTGAGGGTGGTATTAGTAATGGTATTCAATTATAAAAGTTAAACGAATCATTGAAAGGCCTTTTTGTTTTTGGTAAGGTTTACTGTTGTCGATATATTTTCTTTGAACATCATCTCTAATAGGATTTAGTTAAAAGAAAAATTCCCAAGAATACGAGATAGGCACACACAGAGAAACACACACGGGCACGCGCGCACGCGCATACACACACACACACGCGCACACACACACACACACACACACACACACACACACACACACACATATACACACACATATATATATATATATATATATATATATATATATATATATATACATAAAATTTGTGTATTTAGGCAGCAATACTTCTTTCATGCACATTTAATTGAATTCGACAGACAAGGTGATTTTATTTAGTTTTTTATACAATTTCTCATGTGATCTAATTTTTTTTTTCTTTTCGGGTGCTAAATTATATAAAATTTTCCGAAAGTTCTTTTTATCCGAGCGCTTTCGGCTATACATTTAGCCGTTTTCAAGGATTAAATATTTTAACTAATTTTTATAAAAAGAGAACAAAATGATAACAATATTGTTAAGATTGATTATATTTATTATAATATTAACCTTTTAAGTAAATTGAAGCAAAAGGAGAAAAAATTTAATCTCCTCGTGTCTCAATTTAGTCAAAATGATAATATATAATATATATTATCATTTTTATTGCTAATATTGTTAGCATTATTGGCTTTTTATTCCACAAATTTCATTAACCAGCCTACTATTAAATCTACAGAGCTGATTTTTTTTTTACTTAAAAATTTTTTCGCCTATTGTTTTTGGGTTCAAACTAATTTTTAATCTTACTAATATAAAGACCCCTTCCCGACCACCTAGGAAAAAAGTTTATTCACCCTAAGGTATTCTATTGATAATTATAAATTTGGATATAAATGAGATTGAGGAAAAAAAAAAAAACTCTGTGCAAAGAAAGTGACTCAGATATCGCATTCTAATGAATAAACTGGTAAATTTAAAGAGATTTTGACAAAATATTGAAAATTATTTAATAATACACCCAGAACAATATTCTAGAGAATTCTAGAACAGCTTATGTGTCCTCCGACATATATATCTATAAATATGTACATATATTTATATGTATCTATAAAAAGAAAGTATAAACATAAAAAATGTCTTTTAAAATAATTGTCGGACTTAGTCCATTTCATAAGGTGTGACGTCATTTGTTTACATTTGGATACGCATTGAGCAGATATGAATGTATGAGAGAAAATCATGGAGAATTGTGTTTAAAAACAGTAAAATCGACCTTGCTAACCGAACGCTCCTCTATGGCCTAATCCGTTAAGGCACGTCAGGCTATATCACGGTTAGGTATAGGATACAGGTTCGATTCCAGACGGAAGACGAAAGTTTTCTATGAAAATTTCTCGAAACTTCAGGCCGGTAAATGTGGTTAATATTGTTTATTATAAAACAGAGCATTTACTTAAATATTTGTATCTATAAAAAGAACGTATAAAAATAAAAAATGTCTTAAAAAGTAATTGTCGAACTTTGTCCATTTCATAATATATATCAATATCTATCTATCTCTCTCTCTCTCTATATATATATATATATATATATATATATGACACAGCGAAACTGTCTGTGGATGATTATGCTCTCAAAATAATTCGGAGAGGAAGGGTTGAGGTGATTTTGTTAACAGTGTCTGCTGCTGCTAATGCAATGCTCTTCTACTCGAATTGAGCTCTCCTAGCTACTGACGTCTTCCGCACGATACTGGCTTGAAGCAATAGGATGTCTAGCCACACCGATGCGCGAAAGTCTGTATGTGGATGACTATATATATATATATATATATATATATATATATATATATATATAGTCATCCACAAACAAACTTTTTTTTCGCTCATGTATATATATATCTAACCATAACATGCACATCCGTAAATGGAGGAAGGTGGCTCTTGAAGGGCTTAGAGAAAAACATTACATGGGCCCGAATGACTTTTAAGCCAGCTAAGTCCCGATCATTAGTCATTAAAAAAAGGAAAAATAACGGAGAAATATCATTTTAAAATATCCGGTGCAACTATCCCAACCCTAAACGAAAAACCTGTTAAGAGCCTGGGTAAGTTTTTTGAAGGGAGTCTAAGAGACACTGTGGCTATTGAACAGACAACTAAAGACCTCACACAGTGGCTCAATAAGATTGATAAATCAGGCTTACCAGGTCGATTTAAAGCCTGGTTATTCCAGCACGCCGTTTTACCCAGAATATTATGGCCACTTTTGATGTACGAATTCCCAATGTCCAGTGTAGAATCACTGGAGAAATTAATAACTAGGCACCCGAGAAGATGGTTGGGAGTTCCGAAGTGTCTGTGCACAGCTGCACTCTACGGTAGGAGTAATGCTCTTCAGCTTCCTTTCAATAGTCTTGTTGAGGAGTTTAAAGTTACAAGAGTAAGAGAACAGCTGCAATATAAAGAATCAAAAGACCCAAAAGTGGTAGCAGCATGTATTCAATCTCGAACGGGGAGAAAATGGCGCGCAGAAAAGGAGTTGGATATATCAGAGGATAGATTACGGCATAAAGTAACTCTTGGCACTATCGCTAAAGGTAGAGGGGGTCTCGGTTTTTTTCCTTGTCCCCAAATAAACAGAGTCAAAGGGAAAGAAAAACGTCAATTAATCCAAGAAGTTCGAGCAGGGATTGAAAAAACGAGATACTGCAAGATGGTGGGACTTAGTATTTTTTTTTATTATTTCTAATACAAATATATATTTGATGTTCTAGTTTCTTTAAAAATGCCAATGGTAGCAATTGAAATTAAACATAAGGAATAAATATACTCCTACGACACCTGTCTGGGCCAAATATGCGCATTTAAAAAAAAAAATTAGCAGTTAATGGGTTAAAACCGTCAAAAGCGGTATCCTACTTAATTCTTAAGTTGACAAACGTAATTGTTTTGAGGTAGTCGTTGTCATGCATTCAAGGCATGATTTGTTTATTCAATGATGCCTAATAAAATGATCAAAGGCTATATTCGCTATTCCCCCTCTATGTTAATACGACTAATTAACCCTGTGATGTATCGGGCCCCAGCCTTACCACACCCAGTGTGTCTGCTTTATTTTCTGAAACAGGATTTTATGGGGTGGATTTGCCAGCTCCAATCCCAAGCAGTTTTGAATTCAGCGTTATCATTCTCCTAGACAGTTGGCTAATCAAGTCTGGAGAGGTCATTCTGATCTGCTATTTAACCTGTAGCTGTAAGGAGGAAAATATATATTTATGCGAAAGTGAATGCAACAAACTTGGTTGAAATTTGAACTCGGCACGCAGACAAGGCTGATGCAAGGTTCTTGTGCCCTCAACTCCCAATCCATGATATGGGCTCTCCACATTCTACATGTCAATTTTCATATTTTTTTTTTAAATTCCGCCATGACATTATAAGTACTATTTTCACCAAGTAAGTAGCTTATATAAAGTTCTTTACATATCCTGTCGCTTAGTGTCAATTTCTGATCAAAGAGCAAGGTAGACGGCTGGTGGTGGACTAATGTAGCATTTAGCCTGTTGCAAAATATATATATATATATATATATATATATATATATATATATATATATATATATCACAGATTTGGATGAATAAAAAGACCTCAGAATGCCGTAAAATCCGCGCTATTTTAAATTGCAACGAACATTTGTGCATGTTGAAAAAAATGCTTGCCTCCACCGGTTGAGGTAGTATGCGCCGGTCCTTCACGCAGATAAACGCTACGCTACGCACACGTCCATTCTAAACTTGATGTCCTTATTAAATTAACATATGCTTTCAGAATCACATAATAGGAAACAAATCCGCACAAAAATACATCCATCTAAAAGACACGTCAAAGCCTCAGGTTGATACGACTGAATACGTAATCCAGATTAATAATAATAATAATGTCTTCAGCCCACTCATTGACCTGGGATTTACTATGAAAGGCTATAGGGTTTACACACTGGATTTCATTAATTAAATAAAGGAAAGATCGAACGCAACTACTTCCGAGCTAACCTTGGTGCCCCATGCCTTAACTGTTAATATGTATAATTAATTTTCCAGCTGCTGACCAATTTTAATCTGTTTTTATTTCCGCTTGTGCGCCTCTGATATTAGGATAATATGCGGAGGAAGAGGGCAGTGACATGACGTTTTATGAAAGAGAAAGACTTCAGACTAATGGCTATGAAAGCAGCAACGTTAGGGAGTCAAATGAAAGATGATAAGAGGAACAAGAATAAAAGAAAGAAAGAATGAATGAATAAAAGAATGAATGAATAAAAGAATGAATGAATAAAAGAATGAAAGCGTTAGAGAAAAGAAAGAATGATGATAGAAAATGGTATGAAGATCTTTAAAAAGAATGTAGAAAATCATAAAGTTATAACAAACAATATGAAATATAGGATTAACAGAATAGGAAAATAAAAGTCTGCTTAAGGAGGCGAGAAGCGATAATAGCCACAAAATGTTAGAATAATAAAGAAAAAAAAACTAGCAAAGCGAAATAAAGAAAGAAAAATTCAAAAGCAAGTAAAAAAAAAAGACAAAAATCGGAAGAAAGAAAAAATTAAAGAATAAAAAAGAATCTAAAATTTAACTGAAACCCAGAAGTAAAATAAAATTATAAAAGAGACTTCGATTCACTTATTTAAATATTTCGGAAAGAAAGATTTTTTTTTTTTTAATGTTTACTTATGCCATAAAAAATTATGATATATTTTGTTAATTCTTTACGATTCTTATAATCATTTTACTTTAAATACGGCGTCTAAGTATGCAATAATGTTTAGTAGTCTGATTGAACATTACAAGAATTTTTAATACTTTTTTTTTCATGGCGTAGCCGATCACGAATCTCTAAGGATTTCTTTCCTTATTACTTGGGAACTGTCATAATTTGGTGTTATGATACTCGGCAAAATAAGAGAGCGATAATAGTGCTTCAAAATTGATGTCAAAATCAATCAAGTACAGAAGATTAAATTCCTGGAAGTGTTTTAACAGATGACGAAAAATGTGAAACAGAATTTCAGTGGCGTATTAGAATAGCAAGAGTTGCATTCCAAAAGTTATACAATGTATTAAGAAAACAGGAAAATTTTGTTAGAATCAGAGAGTTCTGAAATGCTCTGTAATATCAAAATCCTCTTCTATGGCAGTGAATCCTGGACAGAATGAAATCAGGACTAACCAGTATTGATTCTCTCAACGATTATATTTGCCGCTGCTAAATGTTATGACATGAAAGCGTTGAACCCACGGGAGCCACTTTGCCCTTCCATCTCTCACTGTCTTTGTAGAATGTCGGAACATCTTCCAACACCAGATTAATCTAATGAATATCCTGGTGGATGATGTTCATTCAGCGGCAACGTGGTCTGCCGCGAGGTTGTCGCCAGTTTGCCGGTTGATAACTTTGGTAGTGTGATCACCAGGTTGTCGCAGGACGTGATCAAGCCAACGAACACGACGCGCAGCGAAGGCGCGGAGAATGGTAAGCTGATCGGTCGTCCGATGGCACTCTTCATTGGACACAAGATCGGACACCCCTCGATTGTCGAGTGGGAGCGAGAATCGAAGCTATAGACGCGAGTCTTGCTAAGACGGCACGTCTAGGCGTCGTATAATAGCACATAGCGAACGGTGACTTTTTAGATTTAGATTAATCGAAAAATATCATGCTGTAATATCTGTCTATATAGACCCACTTACGAATGAATTGACTCTTTTCTGAAAGGGACATTTCCGTTTATAAATGCATTTATTTTCATAATGAGATAAATTAAACTCTTTAGAATAGCAAAATATATTTTTCAGAATTTAAACAATGTATTAAGGTACAGGATTTCTAGGACACATAATGAGTAAAATGGTTTGAAATATTTAAGACTCACAGGCCATCTCGAAGATAAGAAAAATAATGGAAATCAGCGGGAAGCCTACCTAAGGAGCTTGTGTAAATGGTTGTCAAAACAAGAGTAATGATGCAAAAATAAATATAGAAATATCTAAAAATATAAAAATATACATACATTCAGAATCGCTAGGCCATGAAGTTATATTTCGAACAAACAATCAGAAATCGTCCCGATAAGGATACTAACATCCTACTCTAGTGAGCACGCATATACAAGAGCTACTCCAACCAGGATATAACGTTACTGATCGTGAATCGGCAGTTTAGAAGAGGAGCTTTGTATATGTATATAACGAGATGGGAAATAAACGTAAATCAGAATCGATGAATTAATTATCCATTCTTCGATGCTGGGGTCATTATATGATGCCCGAAATACGATATATGAGTGACCCAGTCTTGCATAGACACATTCAATATCTTCTGCCACACACTAGCGATCTTAGAAACCCACTGAACATACATGATTTCTTTAACTCAAATTTCTAAGCACGCGACTGTTACATTTGAATAACGTACATATACATATAAAAAAACTCGCATCTACGAAAACAAGAGATTTGCGTTTAGACAATACGTAAAACTCTCTCATATTACACAGGAACAAAACTGGCAATAACTTTGAATTTTCTAATGCCACTCAGATTAAGATAAAACATAATTCTTTAAGGAGAAAATAGTTTGAAAGCTTAATAATACCATTATTACCAACTCTAAACAAACGACTAAAACATTACATTACATTGCCAAGCTTTATTGAATCAATTCTTAAAGAATCTAATGTTTGTCTATCGAATACAGACAGTGTCTACAGGAATACATTCGCACATCAACACACGACAAAACCAACAGACGTGTTGTCCACTAGGCATTCATGATTGACCAATCAGAATCAATCTTCACAGAAGTGAAAACGTTAGAACTTATCACCCGGTGCTCACGTAAACAAATTATAATCTTTACAAACTTACATACATGCCGGGTGTAACATCAAAATTGTCCAATTAAGCTCTGAACCGTTGTATCTTAGAAATGATTAAAGATATCTCACTGGAATTCTCCGAGGTTTCTATAACACTATAGGACTCTGCTTTGAACAATAAGAATGTATAATTACTCTGGAAGCTTTTCAGAAGAATCTTGATGAAATCGATCATAAACGTTATTAATTAATCATAGCTAAGTATCAGAAGCTCATGATGGATTGAAATAAAATTCATACATATATGTATATATATATATATATTATTCTTATTTCCTGTTTTTCGGATAAGATTTTTATCCATCTTGACATTTGTCGTAAAAATCACTGAAAACTCCTCCGAGTTATTCAGCTAGAAAGAGAACAAGTTAAAATCGTTTTTTGCCAGCACCACTATCTAACTAAATCCGCAATGGTGAGAGGAAAAAGATCATTCAGGTCTTTAGTAATGTTACCAACATGCATACTCTGGCTTCCATCTTCAAAGTCCATTCACGAACCATCAAGAGATCGGTGAATAAGATTAATAAGGAGGGAACAGCAGAGAGGAGAACTGAGTCAGGAGATCACAACAACAAGAGGGATCGTTATTTCAACTTAGAGCTAAAGAGATCAATTAGAAAAAATCCAACTCAATCCATAAGACGTTTGGCACATGAGAGAAGGGTTTCAACTCTGACAGTCCAAAGAGCAGTGAACAAAAAAAACTGAAAATGAAATCTTTCATGAAACGTATGAGGCAACTTATTACTCCAGGGCAGAAATTTTGAAGGTTAGAGAGATCTTCATGAATGTGGCTGGAATAATATATATATATATATATATATATATATATCATGAGCTTCTGATCCTGAGCTATGATTAATTTAATTAATGACGCTTATGATCGATTTCATCACGATTCTTCTGAAAGGTTCCAGAGTAATTATAAATTCTTATTGCTCAAAGTCGAATCCTATAGCGTAATAAAA
This sequence comes from Acanthosepion pharaonis, assembly GCA_903632075.3. Taxonomy (NCBI): domain Eukaryota; kingdom Metazoa; phylum Mollusca; class Cephalopoda; order Sepiida; family Sepiidae; genus Acanthosepion; species Acanthosepion pharaonis. Next base: position 451,668 of record CAHIKZ030000569.1, read on the forward strand.
AACTCGGAGAATTCCAGTAAGATATCTTTAATCATTTCTAAGATACAACGGTTCAGAGATTAATCTAAAATTGGACAATTTTGCTGTTACACAGCTTCGCTAAGAACAGTACTAATAACAGAAATCTCATTACTTGAGGACTAACAACAGCAGCAAAAACCAAGCTATATATCTCATGTAACTCAGAGAAAATAATGATATAATCAAGATGTTGAAACTAATTCAAATATCCCCATCAATAATGGAAAGAACGGTAACCCTTTTTTGTTTTGGAAAATTGTTTTAAGAGAAATTTTAAGTTCTAATTTTTACGTTTTACAGAAAGCAGTACTGGCTGCTCAGTTAATGAATGTTAAACGTTTCCTTACAAGGAAAGGGTTAATATTATCATTACTATTCTTAGTAGATTTACCACCTACCCTATTGCCATCTGTTTAGACTGATAGAACATTTAATAAGGAACAGAATATTTGGAAACAAATAAGAAAAAGAAAACAATCTTTAAAACATTTTTCAGTTTTTAGTATCAACGTAATTACATTTGAAAGCGTAGTAATACCGTCAATTTTAAAAAGAAAGAGAAAAAAGAACTAAAACAAAAAGGAGCTATTTTCTTTTCTTTCGCTCGAATAAAATGAAAAATATAAGTAAATAATGAAAAAGAATCAACTTTACAAAGAAAAGTCGACTGAAAAGAAGAAAGAAAATTAAAACGTAATCTTCAATATAATTTATTCTATTCATAGAATATTTTCATGTTCCATGGTGCTGAAAATTTCTCGGCTCGACAAAGAAATTCTTTCATAAAATAAAAAATAAAAAATTTCTTTATTTGGCCAAATTTTGTCGAGTGGTTCTGCCCGAGAACTTTTCATCATTCACACATATAAAAAGAATGTTATATTGAAATAAAAAAAGAAGAAAACGAAAACAAATAATCAAAGGGTGCGTGAGTATGGAAGGAGAAAAACAACCTGAAATGAAACAAGTTCCATGGCGCCTTTACCGTCTTCCAAGAGTGCTGTAGAAGCATGACCTCTGCCCTTCTGTTAAGCGTCATTTCCAGAATAAAAAAACTAAAAAAACTTACTTTCTTTTTTGGGGGCTACTGGCACCATTCAGTTTTTAGGAATATCAAGTCCAGACCACAACTGGACAACGAAAGTTTGATTTCCTTCAGGCAACTGAAAATGAAAGATAGAAAATAAACTGATTTTTAAAAGAAAAAAGATGCTAAAATACAGATTAACTTTCGCAACTTTTGTGATTTTCGAAACTTAAGCACAAAGTACTTGCAAATGATTCTTTTAAATATGAATCCATAAGTGAAGGCGGATTACACTATGTCGTAAAAGATGGGGAAAATATATTTTGAATATAAAATGTTTTCATTATAAAAGTTGAAGGAGATTATTTTTTTCAACTATTTCAGGAAATAACATTCGGACATGTTAATCTAAAATGGTATTATATCTATCTTTAGGGTCTGACTCTGATTTAATTGTGAATAAATTATATATATATATATATATATATATATATGCCTTTATTATACATACAACCCTATCACTTGAAAAGACACCAAAAATGTTGAAACAAAATGGCTATTTTTGTAGTGATTTTATAACATATTTATGTTATAATTTTCGAATAAATAAGTACATATATATATATAATTATAAATAACTAGACTCGTTTCGAAAAACCCTCGAATTTTTGATTTGCTAATAATCAAATCAATCTCGGGAAAAAAGTTTAAAAAAAAAAGAGCTACAAACATGAACTTCTACCGACAAAAAAATCGCACAGATGCAGGTCTGAAGCCCAAAGAAAAAAACCCGGATACGAGTAAACAACTAACTAACAAAAGAGCTCAATACAACCGTAGAGCTGACCTAGATACACCTAGTGAGCCAGACAAACCTACCTAGGTTTCACCTAAACGCATCGTCAGGGAAAGTAAGACTCTCTCTCTCTCTCTCTCTCTCTCTCTCTATATATATATATATATATATATATATATATATATATATATATATATATATATATATACATTTCATTGAATACGATAGACAAGTTGATTTGATTTAGTTTTTTAGACAAATTCTCATGTGATCTTTTTTTTCGCATGATAAATTATATAAAAAACTGTCCAATTGTTATTTATAAGAAATAGATTGTTGTATGTATGTATTTACATAATGCTTTCATTTTCAAAACACGGTCAAGATATTGTGTCCATCTTCATGCTTGATATTATTAATTGTTGTTTTTTTATCAATAAGACTACCATTATTTATTTTTAACTATTTCTTGTTAGCAGCTAATATATTTCAACCTGGAAAATGGCTAAATGTATAGCGGATAGCGCTCGGATATAAATATTTTAGTAAGTGGAGGTCCATTTACATTGACATTGAGCTCTCCCTGAATTAATATAGGTAATTCCCCGACCCAGAAAGCAATACCTAAAGTTTAAATGCATTTAAAAATTAAAAATCTTTCTTGTAGTTTTATATTTTTTAATTCTATAGTTTAATTTTAATATGTCCAATAGGCAAAATAAATTGCTGTATTTCAAATCGAATTTAAATTTATTGGAATTTTATTTTTTTCAAATCGATAACATCGTCTCTTTTGACAAATCTGTTGGTACAGCATAATATTCTTTATTAAAAAATATATTTCTGAAAAAATTATTTGTGGAAGATTAACTGATTTCAAATTTAATTAATCTGAATTAAAACAAATATCACTTACTTTTAGTTTAATATAATCGCAGAAATGCATGTTTTTAAAACGGATGTCGGTGTTTTTACGAGGTGTTGACACATTTATTTACAATCTGACGTTTAAGAAATTTATCTAATGGGGATGTAACTGTTATAAAATTACATAACGAATACAACGTAAATGCTAATATTTTATATTTTTTTGGTTTATAACAACTAGATTTTGCATGATGAAATCGCATCTGTTATTATCTTCGTGGCATTCTATGGCTGGTTCAGAGTGATGTCCAGCCCATTTATCAGCGTGATTTTCATTTCATTGTATGTATTATATTTAAGTCCTCCATTTGTATTTTTAGCCGTAATTATGCGAAGATATGTGAAAGTAACGTGTTGTTTTGTCATAGATTATTACTTTATTTTTGTGTTGGCATTGGTGTGAGATGTAAGTGTTTATTCACGGAAAATAGCGAGTACGTTCCGACTAACATGAAAAATCGCTTTGTAACACGTAGGAACGGACCTTTGTCGTAAGTTGAGGATCAACTGTATACACTTGACTTTCGAATAAACGGAGGGTCTGATGAGTTAAATTTTTGGAAATTAAGACACACCAATGTTTTCTTTTTGAGCCTCTTTAATTAAAATTCCAAAATATTAAAAAATGTATAGCGTCAAAAATGAATGTTTTGTTTTTTTTCTATCTTTGAAGAAAATATTCATTTTTTATTTTAACACTGTTCATGAAAATTTTGAAATTGAAATTCCCCCCACTTAATAGATAACCCGTTATTCATTCGAGAAGAAAGAGTAGGTATTTATAAAGTAATAATTAATTTCCGAGCATATTAATCTGTTGCGGTAGCTCACTAATTCCTGTTGCAGACGGCTGCTCAGCCACTTTTGAGTTTATCTAACACACACACACAAAGCCCACCAGTGGTTTATACTGTAACTATACAGAGCGGGTTTCAATTACAGTTTCTGAGCGATAGCGTATAATCTAAAATAAAGTGCTCAAAACCTCGGACACGTTGACCTGTGACTTCGGACCAACACAACGATCTACGGATTACGGACAACTCAACGCTTACAAGGCTGGGATCAACCCGTGGTATGGTTTTCAGGCATTTTCCAAAGGTACTGCACAATGGACTAACCTTCTCAAGAAATCATCTCTGTAACAAATCGACAGTAGATTAGAACCTGAAATATATATATATATATATATATATATATATATATATATATATATATATATATATATATATATAAATAATTATAATATAAGTAATTATACTCGTCTGGAAAAACTTTAGGTGTTTTAGCTTATCAATGAACAGACCAACACTCAAGGGAAAATCAGGGACAAAAAGAAAGAACTAAGAACATGTAATTGAGGCGAAAACAATCGTCCAGAATCCAAGTTCAGAGTCCAAAGAAAAAAACTCCAAAACGAATAAAGCAAAAGTAACTAAGTAAAGTGCTCAATTGCACTAAGTACAGCAAATCTAACTATAAACCTAAAGAGCCAGGCAAACCTACCTTGGTTATACCTACGTGGATCGTCAGGGTACGCTGACGATCCGCGTACGTGAAACCTAAGTAGGCTCTTTAGGTTCATAGTTATATATATATATATATATATATATATATTGAACAATAAAAAATATTAAAAAATAAAAATATATATATATATATATATATATATATATATATATATATATATATATATATATATATATATATATATATATATATATATATATATATATATATATATATATATATATATTTATTTCTGAGATGAGGTATTATGTGCATTATTTACATTATTCGGACTACTGTCCTCATCTTTGTCGCCATATTTACGACACGTGGCACAGTGGATAAAGGCGTTAGTTAGATCCAGTGACAGGACCTAAAGAGTGTGAGTTCAATACCCGGTTAAGGCAGTGGAGAACTTTCAGATGGAAATTAACAGGAGATAACTGATAACCGACACCCATCAAACATGGCACGCGGAACGAGAACAGTCTAACCCAGTGAGCGAAATAAAGGGTTCAGTTCGACATTCCAACCCCCTGAAGAAGAGCGTACACCGGCCGAAACCTTGTAATAAATATGGCGACAAAGATGAACACAATATTCCGAATAATATATATATATATATATATATATATATATATATATATATATATATATAGAGAGAGAGAGAGAGAGAGAGAAAGTTAGATAACTTGACTCGTTTCGAAAAACCCTCGAATTTTTGATTTGCTAATCAAATTAATCTCGAGGGAAAAAAAGGTTTAAAAAAAAAAACGAAAGAGCTATAAACATGAACTTCTGTCGACAAAAAATCGCACAGATGCAGGTCTGAAGCCCAAAGAAAAAAAACCGATACGAGTAAACAACTAACAAAGCGCTCAATACAATCCTTGGAAACCATGCAACCATTCGTCTACGTTTATAAAGTAGTGATTTAAATACTGTCAAAATCTAGTACCAGAATTAAGGAACGAATGCAGAGTTGGTTAAGCTTTTCCATATTTTCTTTTATACACGTAAGTGAATCTAAAGGATTCGACGGGAAATCGAACTCTGCTCTCCGATTCCTCAATCCGAGTCGCTATCCATTACTCCACCTATACCCTTGGAGAATATATGAATCCTGTTCTTCTACCTCCCCATATCTGGGTGAAGAGAAGAAGCGGGACAGATCGGGTTCTATAGACTTCGATGGCAACTGGTTTACCTCAGAAAGAAATGGCAACCTACTGCGGGAAAAATCTACCTCGTCCGTCATGTATCGAAAGACACATGATTGCCTAAACGTGTATCACGCATGGCACATAATGATGCAGAGAAATAAAATAAATGGTGATAGTAATTAAAATAATTTGAATAATTAAAATAACGTGAAAATTTTGCTTTAAAATATGGGAATTAAACTAGAATATCATCAAGTGAAAATAAAAAAAACTGAAAAATATGGAAAGACAAAAGAAAAGAACGCGCGCTTGGTGGGCGAGGTAGTTTGTCCTGCTCGTCATGCGGATAGTAAGAGTTTCAGCCTAGATTAAAGCCAAGAACTCCAATGCTTATTATCACGGAAAGCAAATTGTATTGTCCAGAAACACTAGAGCAAAACAATCTTTCTGTCAATCTTTCTGTCTTTGTACTTCACATTTACTTGTGCTTTACAAAGTTAAATGTTCTTTCTCTATAGATTTCTTCCAAACTACACTAGATCACTCACCATAGCTTACTGCCTCCAGCTTTCTGTCTCCCGAGATCACTCTCCCTAGCTAGTTATCTCTCCTTGTCTCTGTCTATCTAGTTCTCTCTCTCTCTCTCTCTCTCTTTCTATCTGTATTTCTTTGTCTCTGTCTCTAGATTTCTGAGTCTGTCTATATTTCTGAGATGAGGTATTATGTACATTATTTACATCATTCGGACTATTGTCCCCATTTTTGTCGCCATATTTATCACAACGTTTCGGCCGTTGTACGCTCCGGCCTTCTTCAGGGGGTTGGAATTTCGAACTGAACCCTTTATTTCGCTCACTGGGGTAGACTGTTCTAGTTCCACGTGCCATGTTTGATGGATGTCAGTTACCAGTTATCTCCTGTTAATTTCCCTCTGAACGTTCTCCACTGCCTTAACCGGGTATTGAACTCACACTCTTTGGGTCCTGTCACTGGATCTAACCAACGCCTTTATCCACTGTGCCATGTGTCCTCTAGATTTCTTTCTTTTACTCTCTCTCTCTCTCTCTCTTTCTCTCTCTCTCTCTCTCTACCTGGAATTAAAATAAAGATAACAAAGGTTCCAAAAAGGAAAAGAGAAAAAAAAAGAAATATAAAATCTATTTTAAATTAAGAATTAAGTTAAAGAGACATTGGTCAGAAAGTTAAGAAAAAAAAGGACGATTTGGAACGACAACAAAAAAATTAAGCCAATACTTGAAAGTAAAAAACAGTTTGAAAGAAGGTAAAAAGATCTGTCAACGGCTACGATGTTTCTTACAGTTCCGCCTCGTCACAAAAAACAAGATGGCGCTGAGATAACGCCTTTATACAGACGGTGACCTGAACGAAATATTTCTCACCCTTACAAAGAAGACGATTGTCTGGTTCACTGAGTGCGCTGTGGAAATGGACCTTAAACGAAGAGCTGGGTGAGAGAAAGGAAGGGGTTATCCTACCAGCGACATGAGCTTAGAATTGAGGAGATTAGTGGTGACGATTTTATACCGGAAGAACTGGATTTCATTCATAACATCTTCTACTGAGAAGGGCCTCTGTTTAAGGAGAGTAATATGTCTGATATAGAGAATACTGGCGATAACAGCTGTATAGTGAAGGCAAAAACTTAATGATCAGAGGTCCAGTACTGAGGTAGTTTAAGTGAAAAGAAGAATATTACGACAAAGACATAACCAAATTCATCTTAATAAATGAATTGTGATTCTTACTTGGTTTATTTTATTTAAAAAAGGCTCCCCTTTATATAGGTAAATTCACTGATTTGCTAAAAAATTAGCATACCATGATGAAAAAATGTCCTAAACTTAATAAAAACAAAGCTTTATCGTCGAAATCCTTATGTTATTACTAAGAGGAGAGACCAGAGTCTTTTTATTATTATTATAATTAAATAATATTTATTCGTCGATTTTAAACGTTCGAATCTTTTGGTTAAAACTCTTGTTTTTTCGTTTCTTTTTTTTTTTTTTGCGTATGCCTGGAGGGCCAAGATTAATATACTTAATATACTTTGTGTTTTTTTTTTTGTTTTGTTTTGTTTTTCCAGTGAAAAACACATTGATTTCGATATTTTTGCAAAAATCGAAAAAAATTGTTGGATTTTAATGAAACTTTCAGGGAATTAAATTATTTTAGAAATGGTTCTTGGTTAAGAAAATCTTGAATATTTTTTGCATCTGTTACCCCCACTTATTTAATTTTAAGAAATTTCGAGAAAATTTTGTGCAACTTAAAGTGTATGAGTTAAAACCAGACTCCGAAAGAGAGAATTTAGATCATCAATTTTATTTTGGAATAGAGGAAAACCAGTTACATAAAAAGAAAAACAGTCAGATGAATAATCCACAGTTCTTTAGCATTTATTTTTGTTTTTAAAAAGTGCTCAATAAAAAAGTAGACAATAATATTATAATATTATTAGTTAAAAATATTATGCTATATATATATATATATATATATATATATATATATATATATATATATATATATATATATATATATCTGTAGTGTATATGCAGCAATCCCCCTTTTATATATGTTTCGTTAATGACGACTAACAAGGTATGCGATTACGCTTTTCATTTAATTTTTCTAGAGTGTTCTTTTCTGGACACTAAGTGTTTTAAAACTGCGTAAATGTTCTGCATATTCGAGCGCTTTCGGCTATTCTTTTAGACATTATCAAGGGGGATTTTTATATATGTTTTTATTTTTTTTATTTTTTAACTAAATACGTGTACTTTTTTGTATGTGTCTGAAGTTAGAGGAATGGTTTATTTTCTGAATACGGTTAGCACATTGTCGCCATGTTCTTAGTGTTTAAATTAGTCGTAATGAAGTAATATCCGGGCAGGTGTAACGTAAATCGTCTAAGTAGTCATTTAGTAGCATGATCATTGTAATTATTAATGAGTTTGGTTTAATCGGGAATACAGTTTTTATTTTTGGACAGTTTTTACATAATTTGTGTCCAGAAAAAAGATCACTTGTACGAACACAAGAAAAATAAACAAAAAACTTAACCGCAGTACCTTTAAAAACATATATATATATATATATATATATATATATATATATATATATATATATATATATATATATAAGATTTATTATGGGCACTAATGTGTTAAGAAAAAATCAATGAATAATGAATTTTAAATTAATTATTTTCATTTTTTAAAATTGTAATTAGAATAATTTATTAAATTTTAAATATCTGCATTGCTTTGTACTGGTTAGGTTATATTGTCATTAAGTAAAAACTATTGTTATTAATCATAAATGTAAATGCTTACTACAATTCATCGAATACCAGTATTTTAAAAATAATTTTCATTTTTTTTCTGTCCACAAACGTGCCGAGTTTTGTAAATACGAACATTTAAGCACGGTATTATCAGATAATAAGAGTAAATAGTAAATATAAGGCCAAGGTAACTAAAACTCATTAAAATTTTAGACTGCGGAGAATGTTTTCGGAAATTTGAAAGATTACAAGATAGTTAAAATTTATATAAAAAACGCTCACTTTATATTCCTCAAGTAAATTTTACAGATAGAGCCACCGTAGAAAAAACATGTGATAATCTTTCGTGTGTCATTCAAAGTATCAACACCTTAAATAAACAGTTATCAACGTGTTAATAATGCATTTCTGTGATATTTTAAACTTAAAGTAATATTTATTTCACATTAGATTAATTAAACGTTAAGTCAGCTAATATTCCTCAAATATTTCCTTTCAGAAAAGTATATTTTATTATTGAAGGATTATTTAATGAAAGATAATTACATTGCGATGATGGAAGGCTAACAATGGCGCTAAAAAGAGCGATGTTATTGATTTCAACAGGAAAACTCCTTTCAGATAATTTAAATTAATTTTGAAATACAGCAAATAATCTGCTTATTGTAAATATTGAATTTAATTTATTACCTTGAAATTAAAATTGTATAAAAACTTCAAGAAATATAATTCATTTTTAAAAATTAATTTTAAACATAGGTATCGTGAAACTTTGGAGGTACCTACTCTGATATCTACCGTTTTCCTTTGGACAAGAAAGATCATGTTTCTTTTTAAATTTCTTTCTTTTTGTTTCTTTTTAACTTTCTTTCTTTGTGTTCCTTTTTAACTTTCTTTCTTTGTGTTTCTTTTTAACTTTCTTTTCGTTTCTTTTTCTTTATATTTTTGTTTCTTTTTAACTTTCTTTCTTTGTGTTTCTTTTTAACTTTCTTTTCGTTTCTTTTTCTTTATATTTTTGTTTCTTTTTAACTTTCTTTCTTTGTGTTTCTTTTTAACTTTCTTTTCGTTTCTTTTTCTTTATACTTTTGTTTCTTTTTAACTTTCTTTCATTGGGTTTCTTTTTAAATTTCTTTGTTTCTTTTTAACTTTCATTGTTTGTTTCTATATTTTCTTTTTCTTTTTTTTATTTTTCTTTCTAACTTTCTTTATTTTTCGTCTTTGTTTCTTTTTCACTTTCATTCTTTATTTCTTTTCTTTTTAACTGCCTTTTTCTTTTTCCTTTTTGTCTTTATAACTTTCATTCTTTGCCTTTGTTTCTTTTCAACTGTCTTTCTTTTCTTTCGTTTTTCTTTGCTTTATAACTTTATTTATTATTTTCCTTTACTTTTGTTTCTTTTTAACTTTCATTCATTTTTTTCTTTTTAAGTTTCTTTCTTTTTGACTTTTTCTTTTTAACTTTCTTTGTATCTTTTATTCATCCTCCGCTATATGCATTTTTTTTCACACTTGTCGCACATACTTTTTTCTTTATCGGGTTCTGATTCTCGGAAGACGATCAAACTGAAAACTCCAGAGCTTCATAGTAGATAGAATGACGCAATGGTTATCGTTACCGCTGAAGTTGTCTTTCTCCGACATATTTACGTTGGTTTCAGTGGTTGTAAGTCTCGGCTTGAATCGATTTCATTAGATTTCGAGAATCCAATCGTAACATGATTTTTAATCGAGGCTGGTACAATGCTTGCGTCGATCTCTGTTTTCGACATTGTGTCACGACGCTTCCTTCCGAAAGTAATAATTAACTACCTTTTGGAATTTGTATCTACTTTTAACATTAGTATATTTTGTTTGTTGACAGCTTAAATACCTGCAACGTATAATGATGAAAAATAGTTTGGGAATATGACACCCCCAGGACGTACAAAGGGCAGGAGTGAGCAGAGGAAAATATTGAATAACATACATTAGGAGCTTGTGTAATTGGTTTGCAGAACAGGTGCTCTGAACGATAGTATGAGACAAATATTGCTTCGAGTGACAAAGGATAGGAATCCGTGGAGACCCATAATCGTTTGAAGGGCACGGT
>CAHIKZ030000569.1:467500-515000 GCA_903632075.3 Acanthosepion pharaonis
TATATATATATATATATATATATATATATAATCGACTCTCCGTCGCGTTCGACGTATGAGGGGTCAGGCCGATAAGTCCCCAGGAAACCGACATCCCGACACCGGCACATGAGATTTGATTATAGTGGTGAAGGCCTCGTGCAGGACCAGCCACACTTTTTTGAGGGACGAATACAGAAACCTGGTGCACCGAATGCATGCCACAAGGTTCCCAAACGACCCTCCGTAGGTTTTGAATTCAGAGTTGTCCTTCTCCTAGACCAGTTGCCATCCAAGGCTATAGAACCCAGTCTGTCCTGCTATTTTACCCATAGCTGGAGGGAGATGAAGAGGATACATACCTTTCCCAAGGGTATTAGCACGTAAGTGAATGTAATGGATTCGACTGGAATTCGAACTCGGCTCTGCGATTCCTCAATCCAAGCCGCTATCCACTGCTCCTATATATATATAATTGTGTATTTGGGTAGCAAATCGTTTTTAAACAAGTGTCATTAAAGACGACTGATAATGTACTGCGATTAAGCTTCTTATTCACTTTTTCTTGTTTTCGTATAAATGATTTCTTTTCTGAACATAAAATGGCTAAAAACTCATCAAATCTTCTGTATATACGACCGTTTTCGCCTATTGTTTTAGCCATTTTCAAGAATGTCTTTTTGTATGGTAAGTTTTAACTAAATGTATAGATTTTTCTATAATCATCTGGCTTGATGGGAATGTATTGTTTATTATTATTATTTTCATTTTTATTTTCTTTGATTTCTGGCGTTTACACATTTCTTTCCGGGTCCCGCCCAGGGACCTAAGGTTAGAAATGGCGTCATGACACTTTCCACTGACAGAAAAGAAAAAAAAAAGAATTTAATTACATAGATAAAGCCCTTCGTAAGGTGTGGGCTCTATTTCCTTTGATTTCTGGAGTACACTCTTTTCATTACGGCTCTCCATCAGAGACCTAATATCAGAAATGACATGGCATTTGCCAGTAAACATTTAAAAAAACAAAGAAAACAAGTAATATCAGACGCATTTTATATAAATAAACCCTTCGTAATCTATGAGTTGTATTTTTGGGTACTTTTTTTTTTTTTTTTTCGTATTCTTTCAAGGCCTGGGCCAGAAGGGATCCCTTCAATGAGTTTATCAGAAACTATTCCAATCTTTCCAACTACAACTAGAATTGTTGATGTCATCACGCCCAACATTTTGAGATTTCGATTATTATTATTATTATTATTATTATTTTCCAAACATGGTCAGCATATTATGGCCGTATTCAAAATTGATGTTACTGAGTGTTAGCTTTTTCTTCTTATTAATGTTTCATTATTTGTAGGCTTTTTTACATGTGGATGGACTTATAATTTTCTACAAGTTGAAGATTGATTAGGATTCCGTGCGTGTTTAAATGATCAGAGTGCTTTTACGTGTGTCTACTTTGTAGGAATGTAGTGGTATATAAAAACACTCAATAACATAAATTCCTATCACTATAGGTACTTCTAGAAAAAAAAACTAAAAAAAAAAAATTAAAAATTGAGACACAAACATCCTTGAAAATGAGTAAAAGATTAGCCGAAAGCGCTTGGATATACGAAACAGAGAAGGAAACTCTTCAGCGAAGATAAATATTCCTTTTGATTCATATTATATATATATATATATATATATATATATAGATAATATTAGTGGAAAATATACATACATATGAAAAATATATATATATATATATATATATATATATATATACATACATATGAAAATATATATATATATATACAAATGTAAAGAACGAAAATAATAAAATTTAAACTTACATAAGATTAAAGTTAAAAAGGGCTCAATACAAGAGTAGAGAAATAAATATTTATTATAAACTGTTACATTAGAACATGCAAGTTACTACTACAAAATTGCATATTTTGTTTCGACGTAGCTAACACTGATGTTCAGTTTATAATAAATAAATATATATAATTAACAATATAATGAACAAGAATTATATATATATATTTAAAAAGGCATGTTTACAAGGAAGATTGTCGCAAAAATATACAGAATATATATATTTGTCTACGTGTGTGTGTAACAGATCTTGTAAAATAATTTATTTAGGTATAGGAAAAAGCGATGCCGAAGTTTAAAATGCATTTTAAAAACTGAAATATCTTTTTTGAAACTTTAATTATGGCTTTAATTACAAACTAATTTATACAATTTAATATTCCCAGAAGCAACATTTCACGAGTTCTGAAAAGAAAAAATAATTTTAATATAAACATATATTTTCACCATTTCTTTTAATAATGGCACAAATATTTTGACGATAAAATTTAATTTTTATACTGTTTTAAACTTCTTATTTCTAGCAAATTTTGGTGGTTACCTATTTTTGTATTATAGATCAGAAGTATAAAATATGAATACCGTAATTACCCATGTATAATACGCCTTTATCCATAATACGCACACCTAATATATGCTGAAAGTAGGAAAATGCTTCTACTCACGCATAATACGCACCTCTTGTTTTGTAATCAAACCCTGTAAATTGTATCTCTCCAATTTCATTACGGCCAGCGTTTCCTTCTCTTATTGAAGATGTAATTGAAGGTATTTATCAAAGTTTCCGATGATCACTATTCTAAAAGGAAACGGAAATACCTATATTGTGCCTACTGCGCAGACTCATTAACCTGTTTTTATGCGATAAAATCTATTGTATCTGTATGTAGCTTTTCACAAAAAATAGTTTTAAACATAGAATAATTTTATTCTAATTTTTTTTTTCTTTTGAGAATTCTTATTTTATTTTACATTTGTAATTATTGTTAAGTACATATGATTGTATTTGACATCCTTATAGGGTCACAATAGCCGAATGTTACTGTCAAAGAAACGGCAATTTTTGAAGAATTTTTGTTGCTGTGAATAATAGGCACCCCTAATTTTGCTTATTATTTTAAAAAAAAATGTGTATTATACATGGGGAATTAGGGTATATATTTTTATGCGATGTCTGTCTGTGCGCACACGTATCTTGTGCTATACCTCACGAAGAGAAAATATACTAAGTAAATTATCTTTGTGTTTAGTTTGTATGTATGTTTGGCCTATATGTGTATACAGTGTAACCCGGATATAAGAGAGTTGTCGGGACCGGAGAAGAAGTCTCTTATATCGGGTTTTATATCCGGGTTTGGTCTATTTTGTTTATATATGGGGTTTGGTCGGGTCTTTTATATCCGGGTTTTAACCCGGATACAAGAAGTTGTCGGGACTGGGTCTCTTATATCCGGGTTTCTCTTATATCCGGGTTTGGTCTAATTTATATACATTGACACAGGCTCTAATTTGGGACCGGAGAAAATCTCTTATATCCGGGTTTCTCTTATATCCGGGTTACACTGTATATACATTTTATTTGATTTGTGAAGTAAACTAAGGAGTTTAAGTTTGAACCCTTGAGTAAAGGGTCTCTCATTATATCTCTTGATCTCTTTATCTATTTTCCATGTAAACCTTAGCAATCCATCAAATTATAAAAATCGAGACATGTCTGATGACTTGAATCGACAGTCTAGACGAAGACCAGTCAGTTGGGGATCCATTGACACTTTGCCCGTTAAGTCTTTTATCCCTTTTCATTTTATTGTTTTTGATCTTAACTTCAAAATTCGCTCGATTTGTGTTACTTTTCTACACTCATTTAATCTATTTCGAGATTCATAATGAACAAACAATTTGGGGATTTCACTCCAAATCAAAGAATCCGTGAATATAGAATAATAATACAGTGAAACCCGGATATAAGAGAAACCCGGATATAAGAGAGATTCTCTCTGGTCCCAAATTAGAGCCTGTGTTAATGTATATAAAATAGACCAAACCCGGATATAAGAGAAACCCGGATATAAGAGACTTCTTCTCCGGTCCCGACAACTCTCTTATATCCGGGTTACACTGTACATAAAAAGAACGCATCTGAGTTATATCGGATATTGATGAGAGATAAGGAAATATTTCAAATTTATACTAATCATTATCTATCTATTAATCTATCTATCTGTGTTTATGTCTATCTCTCAGTCTGTTCATTATCAATCTACGTCTGTTCATATCTATCTCTCAGTCTGTTCATTATCTATCTATCTATCTATCTAAGTATGTTCATGTCTATTTCTCAGTCTGTTCATATCTATCTATCTATTTGTCCGTCTGTCTGTCTGTCTAAGTCTGTTCATACCTATCTATCTATTTGTCTGTCTGTCTAAGTCTGTTCATATCTATCTATCTATTTGTCTGTCTGTCTGTTTGTCTGTCTGTCTAAGTCTGTTCATACCTATATATCTATTTGTCTGTCTGTCTGTCTAAGTCTGTTCATACCTATCTATCTATTTGTCTGTCTGTCTGTCTGTCTAAGTCTGTTCATATCTATCTATCTATCTATTTGTCTGTCTGTCTGTTTGTCTGTCTGTCTGTCTAAGTCTGTTCATACCTATATATCTATTTGTCTGTCTGTCTGTCTAAGTCTGTTCATATCTATCTATCTATTTGTCTGTCTGTCTGTCTGTCTAAGTCTGTTCATATCTATCTATCTATCTATCTATCTATCTATCTATTTGTCTGTCTGTCTGCCTGTTTGTCTGTCTGTCTGTCTAAGTCTGTTCATATCTATCTATCTATTTGTCTGTCTGTCTGTCTGTCTAAGTTTGTTCATACCTATCTATCTATTTGTCTGTTTGTCTAAGTCTGTTCATATCTATCTATCTATTTGTCTGTCTGTCTGTCTGTCTATCTGTTCATATCTTCTATCTATCTATCTATCTATCTATCTATCTGTCTGTCTGCCTGTTTGTCTGTCTGTCTGTCTAAGTCTGTTCATACCTATCTATCTATTTGTCTGTCTGTCTGTCTGTCTATCTGTTCATATCTATCTATCTATCTATCTATCTATCTATCTATCTATCTATCTATTTGTCTGTCTGTCTGCCTGTTTGTCTGTCTGTCTGTCTAAGTCTGTTCATACCTATCTATCTATTTGTCTGTCTGTCTATCTGTCTAAGTCTGTTCATATCTATCTATCTATTTGTCTGTCTGTCTGTCTGTCTAAGTCTGTTCATATCTATCTATCTATCTATCTATCTATTTGTCTGTCTGTCTGTTTGTCTGTCTGTCTGTCTAAGTCTGTTCATACCTATCTATCTATTTGTCTGTCTGTCTGTCTAAGTCTGTTCATATCTATCTATCTATTTGTCTGTCTGTCTGTCTGTCTAAGTCTGTTCATATCTATCTATCTATCTATCTATCTATCTATCTATCTATCTATCTATTTGTCTGTCTGTCTGTTTGTCTGTCTGTCTGTCTAAGTCTGTTCATACCTATCTCTCAGTCTGTTCAACTATCTATCTAAGTTTGTTCATATCTATTTCTCAGTCTGTTCATATCTATCTATCTATCTATCTATCTATCTATCTATCTATAGATAGATAGATAGAGAGAGAGAGACAGAGAGAGAGAGAGAGAAGGAGAGAGAGAGTTAATATACATACGTCTAAAGATTCGCTAAAAACTGAACACACAGGGTAAAAGAATAGATCAAAGATTTTTTTTGTCATCATTATTTAATCCTTTTTAGAAGCTTCAATAATTTGGTTAAATTTTTGTTTTTCTTGTGCCAGCGGGTGACCATTTAGGATGGGATATTTTAGCGTTTCATTGATTTGGAAATTCTTGCAAAAATCAAATAATTGTCGGATGTTAATGCAACTTTCTGGACGTATTCCCAAATGCATATAATCATTTTTGGAATTTTTCTTTTAAAAAAAACTTCTTGGTAATTATATTTTAATTAAATTCTGTCACCCAGCCCATAATTCTTATTGAATTTTATGAAATTTCGAAAAATTAATTTTTTGTTGTGTTTAATGTTTATAATATATATTAGCATAAGTCATTGTAAAACCAAAAACTTAATTTACATGAAATCTACTCTGAATCGTAAAATAAAAAATGCAATAATACTAAAACATTATTCAATTAGAAAACTTTTAATTGTTTTTATGAATAAGATACATTAAAAACACTATTGTTTTAAGAAAATAATTCTAGTAATAATCAATTTTTATAAGAATTTATTTAATTTGTTTTCGAGGGTTGATTATATGACTTGTTTAATATAAGTTATCTGCGTTGAACAATGTGCATACATTTGAATTCTTCATAATGGTATTTTACAAGGTTTCGTTTTAAGTTTTCAAATTTGAAGTAACTTTGTAAAAGTTTGTTTTCGTGCCTGCATTTTGAGATATTAGTCATATATTATATATTAGTCATTATTTAGTTTTAGTCTGGGAAGGTGATTACAGCTATTTTCTCCTCTAGTTTTTGGAATTATTGTTGTAAGCTGATGTTATTTATTTTCCATGATAGTTTCAATAACTTTTTTTTGTTTTATTTTAAATTCCCATATATGTTTAGAAAGTATTGTACTGCTCGCGTATTTACTATTCGTAAAGGAAATGTCACATCCGTTTTCAGGATTCTTTACTTACTCCTATGTATATTTTCTTTTTCGTTTTCTGCTGATTATACAGTGGTTTCGTAAATTATATATATATATATATATATATATACATACATATATATATTTCAGTTTTTCCTTCTCCTAGACCGTTTGCCACCAAAGCTTACAGAACCCAGTCTGTCCTGCTATTTACCCATAGCTAGGGGGAGAAAACGAGTATTAGCACTTAAGTGAATGTAATGAATCCGACTGGAATTTAAACTCGGCTCTCCAAGCCGCTATCATTTACTACACAGTGGAGTAATGGATCATTTTTATAAATAATGTTTAGTGTATTTAGGGTCTTGTGCTTACTCCTATGTAATTTGTTCTTCGTTATCTGCTGATTTTACAGTGGTTTGGTATATTATATTGTTTTGTAAGAGATTGACATTTAATATGAAAGAGATTGTCCACACAACTCCAATGATTCGGTAACAAATGAGTATACATGTTGTAAAAATGTCTCAAACTTAATAAAAACAAAATTTATCGCCAAAATCTGTACGTTATAATTAAGATGAACGAACAAAGGATTTTCTGATAATAAAATTATAATTTTTAATCCTTATTAAAACTTTCATTTTGTTTTCTTGCGTCAGCGAGTGATTACAAATTAGTATGGAATATTTTAGAGATTTTTTTCTTCGGTGAAAAACATTGATTTGGAAAATCCTTGCAAAAATCAAATAATTCCTACATTTTAACGAATCTTTCAGTATGTATTCATAAATAAATGAAATTATTTTAGAAACGTTATTTTCCTAGAAAATCTTGCTGAAAATGTTTTTATACATCTGTTACTTGTTTATATCTCTGAGATGATGTATTATGATTGCTTACATTATTCGGAATGTTATCCTCATCTTTATTGCCATATTCCCAACGCAATGCAATAATAACAGAAATTGCAATAGTAAAAATAGTTGCTGAGACAATAGGTTTATAAGTCCCAACAATACGTACACAGATATCCTCAAGGCACATGGCCCAGTGGATAAAGACGTGGCGTTGTGGCCGAAACGTTGTGAATATGGCAATAAAGATGAGGTTAACAGTCTGAATAATGTTAATAATGCAAGTGCATCTGTTACCATACTATTTATTTAAATCATAGAATTCCGAGTAATTAAATTTTTATAGAGCATAATATTTATATTAGTTAAAAGCGAAACGACATGGATAATTTAAATTCTCAATTGTCAGATTTAATGTAAATTTCAAAATTTATACACAAATGAATGTAATTATTTTTTAAACTTTTCTAGAAGACATTGGAAGAAATATTGATTTTTTTATACCTGCTTACACACCACTTATTTATGAAATTTCGAGTAATTCTATGTTGTAGAGCTTAATGTTTATATTAACTATAAGCAGAAGTACTTCGAGAATTTAAATCATCAAATTATTTTGTAAAGCAGGACCACCAGTTGTAGAAAATCTAGCGTGAATCTGAATAAGATATATTGTGTACTTCATTGGGCACCTCGAGGCGGTGTAATGGTTAGCAAGCTTGGCAATTACGACTGAGTAGTGAGTTAGATCCTCACTGGGTGCCCCCTAATTTCGGCCTTGTGCCACATCTAAGCTACGCTTGGAAAATCACTATTGTGTACTTCACTTTATTAAGAAAAACATATTACGATGAAACGTTCTGAGTAAGACGCTAGAAGATTGTCCAGGTTAAAATGATAAACTACGTCCAACAGCAAGGTTTTAAGGAGCGATGAACCACCTTGCTGGTGTTCCCAGGTCCAACCTGACCCGGGGTGGTAGCACCTGTTAATGTCCCAACTATGGGCAAATATTTAACTTGGGTCAAAGCACCATCAAATTAAAAAATAGGTTTTAATACCAGCAATAATTTTTTGAAAAAAAATTGTTACCAGCAATACATTACCGACAATATATTTTTCGAAAAAATATTACCAGCAATAAAAATGTTGTCGGCATTAAATAACCCATTGAGGTTCATATGCCATAAAGCAAAAGAAAACAAAACAAAAAACTTCTCGATGAATAATGAATTTTTACAAGAACTGATTTAATTTTAAAATATATTTATAGAATGTTAAATCTTTTAAATTCTATATTAATTTGTAGCGGTTAGCTGATATTTTTTATTCTTTAAAATTATATTTCAGTCAGTTATTACCATGCGTGATACAGGCTTAAGTGATCATGTATCTTTCGATAGATGACTGACGAAGCAGATTTTTCCCTGCAGTAGGTAGCTATTTCTTTCTGCGGTAGACGAGTTGCCATCCAAGACTACAGAATTCGGTCTTTCCTGCTATTTACCCGTAGTTGGAGGTGATTCCTACCTTTCCGAAATGTATTAGCACATAAAAGTGAATGTAATAGATTTGACTAGAATTCGAACTCCGCTCTCTGATTCCTCAATCCAAGCCGCTATACATTACTCCACTGTGCTTTTCTTTTCATTTTGCTACAAGGCTTACTACAATTTAGCGTTCATTTTTTATATATATATAAATATTTTCGTGGCAATTGTTCTGATGAGATTTCCTTTTTGGTGTCTTACTTCACTAATTTAAACGTAATTGTGGATCTGAATGTGATAATTTTTAGTTATTTTCCTCTTCAGTTACAAGTTGGTTTGAGTGTGCCGGTGGTTTGTTGTGTGTTATTCTCTTGAATATATTGTAGACAGTGCTTAGGTGTTCGTACGATTGGCAGTTTAAGTCTCATTTAACATTTGAAACTTCTAAGTGTAACCGTAAGTTCTATTCTAACAGTTTCTTCTCACCTACTTTTCGGCCATGGAGCTTGCTTTCGGCTTGATTTTCTATCAACACCCATCTTCAAAAATATAAATGCAACGCCAATCATCATCTTCAGTCTTCTTGAATCCTGATCTTTTCAATGTCCTCTCACTCTTCAATATTTTATCAGTTTCGTTCACTCTCAGTAACGCATTATTTCTTAGTGACTTTATCGCCTTACTTGGGGAGAAATGATATTCCTTTGATCGTTTTCTGATACTACTAATTTTCTCTCTCTCTCTTTCTCTCTCTCTCTCTCTCTCTCTCTCTCTCTCTCTCTCTCTCTCTATATATATATATATATATATATATATATATATATATATGTATGTATGTGTGTGTCTGTGTGTGTATGTTTATCCCGGGAAATACGGTTGGTTGTCTCATACCGCTATTAACGCATTGCTCTTCAACCGAATTGAATTGAGCTCTCCGGGTTACTGACTTATTTTGCATAGAAAATGTAAAAAATTCTTCCTCCTCTCTGCCGTGCGATGACAGCATAGGGTTGGAATCTCTGACTTCGTTTTGATTCCGTCTTGAAGCAATCGGACGTCTAGCCACACTGAAGAGCTGCAATATAGCGAAACAGTTTGTCTGTGGATGATATATATATATATATATATATATATATATATATATGATATATATTTCTTCTGTTTCGTTTGATGTTTTTTTTTCTTTCAAATAATTTTGCTTTGTCTAGCTATTTGCCGCTATTTTCTTTTTAACTTTTATAAACTCACTTTTAAACCATTTCTTCTATCTATTTACCACTTGTTATACTCTCTTTTTAATCGTTCCACCCTCTTTTTAAACCTTCCTTTCTCTTCTGGGATCATCCCCGTCTTTTTTCCTCTCCTTGCCTTTTTACATTTTCTATTTTCTCTGCAGTCATCTTGATATTCTTTTGACTTTCTTTTCATCCTTCTTTTTTTTTTAAACTTATGAACAGAAAACATTTCCTCTTATTTTTCCATACAACATTCATTTTATCACATCATTCTCCCCTTTTGGCTCTACGTCACGTTTTTCTTTAATGACAATCCCAGCCGCTGCACTGACCGGCATCATTAGCACAAATCAAACAGAAAAGGCCAATCACCTCAGATGGGAACCAGCGGTCTTCGCAATTCTCAGGAGGGTCTTTCTTTGTATAAAAATTCACTTACGTCCAAGTATTCACCGATTCCGACAAAACACGCCAAGTAGAGCAAAGTTTCAAGAATTGGTGTCTGGTCTGAATTTACACACATTGTGTGTGTGTGTGTATGTGTGTGTGTGTGTGTGTGTGTGTGTGTGTGTGTGTGTGTTGAGAAGGAGAATCCATATACGAGGGCCTGTTGAAAATTTCTCGGCTCGATCCACTTTCTAAAATCCGACCAAATAACATTTATATATAATTCCTTCTTTGTCGGACAGAGAATTTTCTAGTACACCCCACTGCATAATATAAGTACCTCCAAAAAAGAGCGATACCTAAGGTTCAAAAGGATTTTTTAATAAATAAAATATTTTGATTTTAGTTTCAATTCCAATCAAATAGATTGAATTTAATATTTCCAATCAGCTAAGTAATTTGCTTTATTTCAAATTGAATTAAAATTTTTTGGAATGAGTTGTTTTTTATTTATTATTATTATCAGGAAAAACAATTAAATCGTCAATATTGACACATCTATCAACACAACTTAATTCTCTTTATTAAAGAATCTTTTGATAAATTTATACATGTCTGAAGCTATAGGTGAGGATAATTAGCTTTAATTGATTTAAAATTTAATTAATACGATTTGAAACATATTACTTTTAGTTTAAAAAACACAGAAACCATTTTAACACGGAGGTGGATATATTTAAGAAGTGTTGACAACACTTTCGATAAATTATTGCGAGGGAACATTTCGTAAGGATGACATGACAGTAACTTGACGAATATAACGTGAACGCCATTTTAATCAGTTTTTTAAGTACCAAGTAATCTTAATAATTTAAGCAAATATTATAAGCATTCTAATATTTTATTGAATTTGTGCACCTTTGACTTCATAGCCTAAATTACGTGTACTCTTGTTTAGGAAATGTTAGAAAATTACTAATAAATTTTAACTTTAATATTACTACCAAACGTATTTTCTGATAATATAGTATATAGACACCTGTATTTCCAAAAATCGAATCGTTTATCCACAGACAAAAAATTCAATTTTAGAATATTTTTTGTCGATGTTTTGTAGCGAGCTTTTATATTTATAATTATTAAATACATTTGTAATTATTAAAAATATTACTTGACCGCCACAAATTAATACAGAATTTTGGATGATTTAAAAATTTGTAAATTAATTACCATTTTTTAAAAAATAAAATCGAATCTTGTCCAATAATGCATTTTAGACATAAAAACAATCAAAAGCTTTCCTAATTAAATAAAGTCTTAATTTTATGGCATTTTTTTATTTTGCGATTCGGAGCAGATTAGCTGTAACTGGGAATTCATTGTGACCCGGAAGCCCATCCCACAAAAATTATAATTTAAATTCTCCGAGGACTTGATCTTATATCTAATATAAACATTAAGCGATACAAAAATAATTTCTCAAAATTTCATAAAATTATATATGTGGGAGTTAACAAATGTAAACTTTTTTTTGCAAAAATTAAGAAAATTCTAAAAAAGAAAATTTAAAAAAAGATTCATTACTTCTTGAATAACTCCTGAAAGTTTAATTGAAATCCAAAAATTGTCCGATTCTTGCAAGAATTTCAAAATCAGCGTGATTTGCACCGCAAAAAGATACTAAATAATATAATTACTAATTTTTGGTACAATTTTGACTCTGGTGAATCACGTTTTTAACCAAAATTTCGTATGTTCTAAAAAGGATTAAATGAATTTAACATGAGAAAATCCATTGATCTTTGCTCTTAATAATAGCATAAAAACTTTGGCAATGGACTTTATTTTTTATTATTGTTTGCGTATTTTTTATCAAATATGCTCATTCATTTGTCGAATATTTCGAGGTAGCGATATATATATATATATATATATATATATATATATATATATGTGTGTGTGTGTGTGTGTGTGTTTTGTAGTATAACATGAGAATGCAGATAAAGTTTATTTTATAATGGTTAACAAACTTTTATTAGTACACACACACACACATATGCATATATATATATACAGAGGGAGTGAGAAAAATAGAGGGAGAGATAGTGGGAGAGAGAGAACGCAAAGCTCTTCTGTAAAATGAATATGAGCACTTTTGCTGAATGGCGTTTGTTTACAATCGTAAAAACAATACGCTAGAGAGTTAGCAGTTTATATCTGCCGAGTACTGTCTGCGAATGACATATATATATATATACAAATTGGAAAAATGTTTTTGTGGCGCGCTTCATCTGTTAGGATTTCATTGGAATGGATGAAACGTTTCGCATAAAATTTTTTACAAGTTGTCATACGATTTTTCTAAATTATGTTTGTTGATATAACATTATATAACGTTATATCTTTATATATATGGAGGGTGCGATGGCTAAGTTGTAGTCATATTATATTTTTAATTTCGCGCATGCACGTTGATTGTTTTTTATTTTTATTTTCTCGACTGCAGAGTATAGTAGGGTCAGTTGGGCATCGTCTGTGCGAAGAAAGTGCACCATGACGCAATTCACGCCGCCAGAAATTTGTAAGTAGCATACTGTCCTACTTGGCATTCGCAACGGAAGCTCTAATACTAAGATTTCAAAGCATTTGAGAGTGTAGTATATTCGGATAGAGTGGGATGGGTCTAATGGTGATTATGAAGGTGTTTGGAATGATCACTTGTGATGGCGATGTGGGAGTGGTGGCTGTGCGCCCACGCGCGTGCGTGTGTGTGTGTGAACAAAAAATAAAAATAAATAAATAAAAATAGATATCAAAATATTTTAAAATAAAATAAAAATTCTGTAGAATAAAGAATACAAAGTCCATATTATGAATAACCTAATACGTTCATCATACACAAAAAATAACAGGGAAAATCCATTTTCTTCTTCAAATTTACCTTATGTCCTCATAAGCTGTTTATATATGGAGCCTACACAAAGAGAAGTATTGGTTACATCATTTGATGAGAGCTTAAGGCATGAAACTGCCAGTTACCCTGCAGGGTTGATTTTGATATTCACCCTCTTTTCCAATAAATATACCAAATTTAAACAATGTAATCTTATATATACTAGTTTCTACCTAAATGGTTGCAATTTGTGTGGGAAATTATGTATACTTTCTTTGATTCTAAAGATTGGTATAGGAAATTATTTAGATTTGGGTTATGGATAATTAGTTCTTGAGCACTAGGAGTCTGAATCTGATTATAGGTAGCGTAGTAGGAATTTTATCTGTTTAATAGGATGAGGAAAAGTAACACATCGTTTGATGATTGTTTAAACCGTGAAACTCTCAGTCACCACGCTTTTAGATGTTTAAGTTTGCAATGTGTCTTATCTATTTATTATATAAGTATGTATATATGTATGTATGCATATTTGTATAGATATAGATATATAGCTAAGTTTGAAGCCTAATGCTAAATCAAAAAGAATCTATTTTTAAGAAATCTTCTTCCTTGTCAACAAACTTTTATTATTATCATTTCGCCTTTAAGCACAGGAAAACACACATTGTACAGTGAAATTACCAGACCATAATTCAACTAATAACTCTATCATGTTACGGACGAATTGATCAAATATTTTATATACATACATATGTCCATATTTGAAGATATATATATATATATATATATATATATATATATATATATATATATGTGTGTGTGTGTGTGTGTGTGTGTGTGTGTGTGTGTAGTACAGTTAATCGATCCGTTGGTACATAATCCGGGTGGATCCTAGTAATAATGATTATTAAAACTGATCCACAGAGTGCTCGATATTTTTATTTTAACAGCGCATATGTATTTTTACAGCACCCCCCCCCAAAAAAAAATTACCTCAACATCGGAATAGACTATTTCAAACCGTCCTTTAACGGCTTTCGTAATTACTAAGATCCACCCGGATTATATACCAACGGATCGATTAACTGTACTATATATATATATATATATATATATATATATATATATATATATATAGAGAGAGAGAGAGAGAGATAGATAGATAGATAGATAGACAGACAGACAGACATAATAGAAATACAAAATATTGTACACTTATGTAGAGGCCACACCGTACGAAGGGCTATGTGTGATCTTAGGTTTTTTTTCTTTTTTTCCCCTCAATAAATGCTCAGTGAAAAATGTCATGATGCCATATCTGTCTTTATGTCTCTGGTTGGGACCCGGAAAGAAATGAGTATGCACAAGAAATCAAAGTAAATAAAAGTTCAACAAAAAATATTTACATGAGAAAATGCATTCTCTTGTTTGTGACCAAATGTATAAACTTGTATAGAGATTTCAATAAAATCTGATTCGCTATTTTTATGTCGTAGTATCGTAAATCCTTATCGATGCACACAGCATTGATTAATGAAAGCTTTATGTTAAACAAGGATATGGCGAAATAGAAGGCGTTTACCGAACGAATGAACTGAGGATATTTCGGTTGATTTTGTATTTAGAAACCATTTGAAAAATATTAACTTTTGGTCTCTGTCTATATTTCTGAGATGAGGTATTATGTACATTATTTACAAAGAGTGTAAGTTAATGCAGTGGTGAACTTTCAGAGGGAAGTTAACAGGAGATAACTGATAACTGGCATCCATTAAACATGGCGCATGGAACTAGAACTGTCTACCCCAGTGAGCGAAATAAAGGGTTCAGTTTGACATTCCAACTATCTGAAGAAGGCCGGAGCGTACAACGGCCGAAACGTTGTAATAAATATGGTAACAAAGATGAGGACAATAGTCCGAATAATGTAAATAATGTATTAACTTTTGGTTTCTGCTATATATTAAAAAATGTTAAAGAAGCTAAGACTGAAAAAAAAAGTCAGTCGATGGGAAAATGTAAATTATAAGAAAAAAATGGAGGAATCCGAGAGAAAAAATAAAAATAAAATTAAGGAGATGCGCAAAAAAGTACTGCAGATGATGGCTGAGACAAAAAGTCTATAAAGTGATAAATATTTTCAATGCAACAGACAGATAGATAGATAGATAGATAGATAGATAGATAGATAGATAGATAGATAGATAGATAGATAGATAGATAGATAGATAGATAGATAGATCCAGATGGGAGAATGGCAGAGAAGGATGGAAATTATTAGTTTTTATGACGTGGCTCTCAGTGTCTGGTCGAAATGATACGGAAAAAGAATTGTGCACGAAAAACAAGTCAGAAAATAAATACACATTAAAAAGAAAAATACAGAAAACGCCATATTGTGCCTTCTGTCGGTTCGGTCTTTGCAACGCCCGACGCAGCGCCCCCTTTCAGGTTCCAAGAAGCCTACCTATTTCCGGTTCAAGCGTATGGTCTCTTCTCTACGACCTTTAAGACTGGACCACGCTAATGGAAACGAACTCTAGTGAGATGGGCACGCTGGAGGAAAGGAAGGGTTTGAAGGTGTTAGGTGGATTTGTCATCGATCGAACGTAGTTGCAAAACATTATTATAGAGATTTTCTTCTGTTAAATAGTATTCTTTTCTTGTTTACTTTGATTTTTGTCTAATTTTTCTATTACACCCTACACTAATTTTTTCCCCTCTTCGTCCTATGATCTTTCTCGTTGTCGCTAGATTTTCTTCTAAATTTAAATCTCATTTCAATAACTTCTGTTTTATTTATCATTATTGTAACTATCTACTACTTTTCAGTTTGTATTTTACTAGTGCTTAGATTTTTTTTATGTACCATTTCCCTTCGATGCGTGCTTGATCAAGGCCCAGCAAACGTCCTGAAAGAAAAACAGTGAACTTAAGAAGAGAATTGCTGTCGCTCAATTTTCAGTAAAAGCTAACAGACGTCTTGCAAATACGTATAATAATAATTAATCATAGTAATTATGTTTAGTCAAATGCGGCAAATTCAGTAAGAAAGAATACAAAAAAGATGCATGCCAGAGTGGGAAGAATAATTCACTGGGAACTTTGCAAGCGAATATGATTTGATTAAATAGCATTAACAATGGTATGATCGAAAGTCTGACTGAATTAAGGAAATAAAAAATTTAATTACTAAAAAAAAAAAATGTGCGCGAAAAACAAGTCAGAAAATAAATACACATATTAAAAAAAATACAGAAAACGCCATATTGTGCCGTCTGTCGGTTCGGGCTTTGCAACACCCAACGCAGCGCCCGCTTTCAGGTTCCAAGAAGCCTACCTATTTCCGGTTCAAGCGTAATTTAAATAAAAAGTACGATATACTATTTACATTATTCGCATTATTGTCCTCATCTTTTTCGCCATATTTATTACAACGTTTCGGCCGTTGTACGCTCCGGCCTTCTTCAGGTGGTTGGAATGTTGAACTGAACCCTTTATTTTGCTCATTGGGGTAGACTGTTCTAGTTTCACGTGCTATGTTTTAATGGATATCAGTTATCAGTTATCTCGTGTTAATTCCCCTCTCCAAATTCTCCACTGCCTTAATTGCGTATCGAACTCACACTCTTTGGGTCCTGCGACTGGATCTAACGCCTTTATCCACTGTACCATGTGTCCCTGAGGAGCGAAATAAAGGGTTCAGTTCGACATTCCAACTACCTGAAGAAGGCCGGGGCGCACAACGGCCGAAACGTTGTAATAAATATGGCGACAAAGATGAGGACAGTAGTCCGAATAATGTAAATCTTATACATAATACCTTATCTCAGAAATATAGACAGATACCAAAAGTTAGATAGGAAACACCCATGAACAGTGGAAAGAGCGATAACAGCTACTGGAGTTTGGAAAACTATTTTCCTGAAAAATCATTTTAAGAGAAATATTTTATAAAATTCAACCATAATATTGCTGGTGCGCTTAAATTCAACCATAATATGTGCGGTTAAGGACTCCTGAATGTTTCCTTATAAGGAAACGGCTGATATTACCACTACCATTTTTACAAACTATAATTTACCTTAGAGAGTAATTAAAACAACATAAGATTTTTGGCATTTGGTATTCTAATCCAGGACAGAAAAGCAAATCTTCCTCGTTTATGATATTTTATTTCAGAAACTGGACGATAATGTTTCTTCACGACTTCCTGTCATTTTATTATTTACATCTGTTGTCCTCGTCTTTGTTGCTGTTATCATAAAACGAGACGAAAAAATAGCTTAGCAGTAAAAAAAAAAAAAAAAGAACTAGAAAAAATACCCCAAGACATGGGCAGTGGAACTAGAATAGTCTACAAGGGGTTCAGATCGAAATTTTCTGTTGATTATCCAGATCGGTATAAAACTGATAAAGGCCGGGGAGTACAATGGCTGAAACGTCGTTATATCAACAACGAAGACGAGGAGAACATATCGCATGTAAAAAATATAAATAAGGATAACTCCTCATCCCCAAAAATTTAGACAATAATTCTTGTCATGTGTTGCTCTTCTCTTACGTTTTACCACATTACTTTGCCTCTTTATTTCCAGGTTCATTGAAACTTGAATTTGACATCCCCACCACTTAACCTCTCTCTTTTTTTGACAGCCATTTTGTTTATTACAGATAGTCCTTTCTGCTTACTTTCCGGAAATACATTGCGTTAGATTCCTTTTAGCTTTTCTTTGTTTTATTATTCTTTTGTAAGCATACCATTAACAAACCGTTCATTTTGAATATTAAGTTGTTTACATTTTTTACCATTAACATTGGCTGTTTTTCTCGTTATCTGAAGCTCATCTTGTTGTATTGGTTAAATAAATAAGGTAAGAAAAAGCATCATTCTTATTCCGCTTTCTACTTTTGCTTTATTCCGTGAACTCTTTCCTTATCCGCATGTTTTTCTACTGATTACTCGAATATATTTCTTGTTTAAATAAATTTTTACTTACTAGTATCTGTCTATATTTCTGAGATGAGGTGTTATGTACACTATTTATATTATTCGGACTTTGTCGCCATATTTATTACAACGTTTCGGCCATTGTATGCTCTGGCCTTCTTCCGGTGATTGGAATGTCGAACTGAACCCTTTATTTCGCTCACTGGGGTAGACTGTTCTACTTCCACGTGTCATGTCTAATGGGTGTCAGCTATCTTCTGTTAATCCCCCTCTCAAAGTTCTCCCCTGCCTTAGCCGGGTATTGAACGTACACCCTTTGGGTCCTGTCACTCGATCTAACTAACGCCTTTATCCACTGCGTTGAGGACATCAGCATGTGAATTTCTGGGTATTATAAACCTAATATCTTCAGCAACCTTTTTACCAGTGATCATATGCAATTTTTAGCTGTTATCGTTTTATGTTTTTTTGTTGTTGTTGTTATTATCGCTTTTCTCTGGCACTCCTTATTACTGGTTCCCATATTGTATTCATTTATATGCTTGATCGGCTCAGGAGATTTTTGTGGCCTGGCATATATGCTCATTCCTGAATTTTCCCATGATGTTCTTTGTCTTTGATCTCAACCTGATCCCACAGAGGGCGGTGATCTCCCTTTTGTCTCCATATTTTTTCAGCCCCGTTTGAATTTTCCACTTCCCCTCGTGTTACAACTTTCTGGTGTTCTTGAAGCCTTACCTTAAAGGGGCGGCCTGTCTCCCCTTTATATTTCTTTCCGCAGATGCACGGGATAGCGTACACACAGTCATTAGTAATGTTCTCCTCTATGGGAAGTCTTACTCGGGATAGATATCTGCGAAGTGTCCAGGATCATTACTTACTAGTATTTCAATTAGATCTTCACGCCATAACCTACCAAATGACTTTTTGAAATCTATGAAGCGTAAGTATGGGTATTTAGGTATTTGTATTGCTTGCTCTGATAGCATTTTCATAATTAAATTTGCATTCCTTAATTCAGTGTTTTGAACACGCATAATATTATCATATATAATAAACATTGTTGTTACGACGGGTCACAGAGAAAATTTCCAAGAATGTGTAAAGGAGTAAAGATTTCTTCACAAGAGAAGTTTAAGAAATTTTAAACAATGATTTTGATATTTGTACCAAGTTTGAAATGTGTAGAAGAAATGGAATTATATGGAATAAATGGAGACAATCTAGAAACGATGGCATTACAATCAGTTATGTGACATGCGTGATACACGCTTAGCTAATCATGTATCTTTCGATACATGACTGACGTGGCAGATATTTTTTCCCGCTGTAGGTTGAAATTTCTTTCTGCGGTAGACCATTTGCAATCCAAGGTTAGAGAACCCGGATTGTCCTGCTATGTACCCATAGCTGAGGTGAGAGCAGAGTATTAATAATTTTCCTAAGTGTATTAGCACGTAAGTGAATGTAATGGATTTGTCTGGGATTCGAACTCTGCACTCCGATTCGTCAATCCGTGCTGCTATTCATTACTCCACCGTGCCTCCAGCATTACACAGATGCAGAATACCAATGCGAGATTCTTTTTAAAAATAATTTCACTCCAAGCAACGAGTTAAAGACATTAAAGGATAAGAAAAATAAGAGGATGATGGAATCTGAGAAAAACTATTATGTAGGAGAAAAGAACAGTCAAAAGAATATATTTCAAAAAAATAGATGGCGATTGACATTTTGAATGCACATTTTTACAGATCAAAGCAATACTGGAATACAAGAAGAGAGTTACAAAAGCGAGAAGTGCGAGAGAAGAAACTGTTAGCATAGAACTTATGGTTACATTTAGAATTCTAACTCTAAAATGACGAGACAGAATTGCCAATCTCGTACTGCGCTTAAATTCAGTGTACCGAAAAGGAAAGTTCATTAGAACAATTACAATGAAAATATAAAGTCACAGGGAATCTATATGAAATCGGTTAGAAAGAAATTGTTGAGTTATTGTGAAAATTTGTTGTCACTTGATCTCTTATAAAGGCCACATGATACTTCTTGCGTAAAAACTCCATGGAAGCAAATAATAATAATAAATTTCAAATGGATGCAGAAATACATATAAAGCCCAATACATCGACTGAAGCTGCAAAATACATAAAAAAGAAAGCAAAAACAAATGCAACCAAACAGATACAGAAATAATGGCAAGATAAACCGCTTCATACCAATACTCTGCCTGTATCAAACAAGCTAATGTACCCATCAGTGGCTACGTAACGCTAGATTAAAAGGTGAAACGGATTGTTTTATACTTACTGCACAGGATCAGTGCTTGTTAACTAGAAATTATCAAGTACACATACTAAAATATTGTGTTAGTCCAAAATGCAGGTTCTGTGATAATTACCCAGGAACAATTGATCATCTTGTATCAGGTTTCACGATATTAGCATCTACTGAATATAAAACCCGGCATGGCTTGGCCAATATCTGGAAATTCTACGGGAAGTAAACTGAAAGAAAGTGGTTTGAACACCACCCAGATCCGGTTACCCGTAGATAGAACCTGTAACAATTTTATGGGCACAATACATACTAACAGAACAATCAAAGCTAACCGCCCAGACATTGTTATCACAGACCACAAATAAAAAAGTACCTCCTGATTGATATGGCAGTGCCTGCAGGCTGCAATGTATTTTTGAAGATCTTCAAAAAGTTATCAAAATACAAGAACCTTGAAATCAAAATCTCAAAAATGTGGCACATGGGAACATCAACAAACTCCGTTGTAGTTGGAGCCCTCGGATTGGTTCAAAGATTCCAGTAGGCTAATTGAAGTGATTCCTGAAAGCCCATGCCTTAAAGAAATACAAAAAAAATGTTCTCACGAGTACAACCCACACCTCCCGAAGGGATTGCCTATGTAATTTTTTTTGGGGGGGTGGTATTGTCAGTGGAAAATTTCATGATGCCATTTCTAATCTTAGGTCTCTGGGCGGGACCCGGAAAGAAATGTGTACACACCAGAAATCAAAGGAAATAAAATAATAATAATAATAATAATAATAATAATAATTGGATGATACAATTAGTCAAACAGCAGGAAGACAAAGAGAAAAAATTCAAGCATGAAAGAAGGTTGAAAATACAATCGAGATTTGTATTTAATAGTTTGTGTAGAAAACCAAAACAGAAGCCAAAAGTCAACTGTTGCAGGAAAACTTATAAAAAAATTAATCGAAGGATAAAGCTCTTGAAGAAATGAAATAGGGCTGACAAGACAAACCTCTGCATAGCCAATATCAAGTAAGTGCTAATAAAGCTGATGGATGGTTACGACCATTTGTATTAAAGGTTGAAATGGAAGGCTTTATTCTTGCAGCGCAAAACCAGAGTTTTTTCACTAGGAACTTAGATGCAGATATCGTACGTAATAGTGTGGATTCAAAATGCAGTTTCTGTGACAAATATCAGAAAAACAGACAATCTCAGGATGTTCTCTACTTGCGCCAAATGAATATAAAAATCGTTACCATAGAACTTGGCAATAAATCTAATGTTTTCACATTGATTAGGGAACTAGAACAGGAAGAATCCTATAAATATCAGGAACCATTAAGAGAGATGGAATACAACATACCGAAATGAAGGAGAATGCAAGAAAATTATACTACAGTCATGTGCGTCTGCTGTTAAATACCAAGTTGAATTTTTGGAAAAAAATAGATTATCAGCCATAAATAATTTGGCTGTCCCTGTGGTGCAATAGGGCTTCAAGATCCTTAACCGGAAATAAGTAGGCTTCTTGGAACCTGAAAGACCGAACCGACAGACGGCACAATATGGCGTTTTCTGTATTTTTTTTTTTTAATATGTGTATTTATTTCTGTCTGTTCTTTTTTTTTGTGCACAATTCTTTTTTCTTTTTAATTAATTAATTTTTCATTTCTTAATTCAGTCAGCCATTATTAAGGTTATTTAGTCAAATCATATTCGCCTGCAAAGTTCCCAGTGTATTATTCTTCCCACTTTGTATTCTTTCTTATCGAAACTAGAACACTCTACCCCAGCGAGCGAAATAAAGGGTTCAGTTCGACATTCCAACCACCTGAAGAAGACCGGAGCGTACAACGGCCGAAACGTTGTAATGAGTATGGCAAAAAAGATGAGGACAATAGTCCAAATAATGTAAATAATGTACATAATACCTCATCTCAGAAATATAGACAGATACTTAAAGGCCGAAACGTTGTAATAAATATGGCAACAAAGATGAGGACAATAGTCCGAATAATGTAAATAGTGTACATAATACCTCATCTCAGAAATATAGACAGATACTGTAAGGCCGAAACGTTGTCATAAATATGGCGTCAAAGATGAGAAATATCAGAAAATCATCTCAGAAATATAGACAGATATTGTCAAATCCTGTTTTTCAGTATTCTCTTCCAACCTTATTATTATCATTATTATTATTATTATTATTATTATTATTATTATTATTATTATTTCCAATTCTGTTTATTTTTCTATCTCTATTTCCTTCGATTTTACATTAGTATTATTTATATCTTCGATATAGTTTTCATAAGCGACATTTATGTCCTTTAATTTTCATTTCAGCTTCATCATTTCGTCTATTTTTTCTCTGTTCGTAGACATCGGAGAGAGTCTTTGGCTCCAATTTATTCACGAGTCTGGAATTCTGTCGTGAAGGCCCGACTACAAAGATAAAAATCATAGGTGTGAGAGTACAATGAAGAATGACCCTCGCCAGCCGAGACGAAGTGGCTAAATGTCGGCAACTTCCGCATGATTCTGGTAATCAAAGCCTACAAAAATAACATTAAAAGAGAGTAATGAATCCGAAGACAAAATAAATAAATAAACACATAAATAGAAAATTAAAGACAGAAGTCTATTTCAATGTGTTTTGTATCATTTTCACTTACAACAACTATTCCCCTACCAATGCATCACCCATCAAAATGACTCATCTCTTGTCCGATCGTAAACATTCCAAACTGTCAAATCTGTTTAAACGGTGTGCGTGTGTCCAGCCGTTTTACTTGTAGTTAACAAGGTTTTCTTTTTCAAGAGGGCCCGACTAGTAGAATTGACGACAATGTAATTTTTGGTTTGGTACTTTGATGACGAGCCACCGAACTTGTAAACTTTTCTTCTGGCTCGATAATATCTTTAGTGGCTGTTTCCTCTGCTTTGGCGTGTAAATCACCGCAGTGTCGACATTCAACCGGTGTATTAATAAAACTGTCTCTTATGTTCTAATTGGTTTTTACGTCTGTCTGCAGGCTTCTTCCTATTTTCAGAAAAGAAGAATATCAAAATGATCTTTCTTACACAAAGTATTGTGCAGAAGGATTGATTCATTCTGGAAAGAAAAATGGATATATGTCTAGCGTTCATGTTATCGGCACAGAAATAAAAATCCATGAATTTTCAGCTAATCTGTTGTGTTCAATTTCACAGTAAAGACATGAATGCATCACTTCCCCATGTTATAGTGTAAACCAGAGAATTCTACAGATTTTCTGAAAAGAAATTCGAGAAATAAATTTTAAATAATTTTAATTTTTTTCGAATTCTGTTTTTTTATTTGAAAGAAGCATTATATAAATATATATATATATATATATATATATATATATAGTGTAACCCGGATATAAGAGACCCGGATATAAGAGAAACTCGGATATAAGAGATTTTTCACTGGTCCCAAATTAGAGCCTGTGTTAATGTATATAAATTAGACCCAACCCAGATATAAGAGAAATCCGGATATAAGAGACTTCTTCTCCGGACCGGACAACTCTCTTATATCCGGGTTATACTGTATACACTAATACACTTATTTTTATATATATATATATATATATATATATATATATATATATATATATATATATACACTAATACAATTATTATATATATATATATCTATATATACATAATACACTTATTTATATATATATATATATATATATATATATATATATATATATATATATATATATATATATATATATATATATATATATATATATATATATATATATATATATAAACACTAATACACTTATTTTATATATACAGTGTAACCCGGATATTAGAGAGTTGTCAGGACCGGAGAAGTCTCTTATATCCGGGTTAAATCTAATTACACTGTATATACACTAATACACTTATTTTTAAATATATATAAACACTAATACACTTATTATCGAAAATTTTAAAAAGTGTTTTTAATACTTAGCCCCTATTTAAAACAAGAGGAGAAGGAGCCTAGCTCCCCACCACTAGAGTAAATATCTATTTAAATATATTTATTTTAAAATATTGAGTGGGGAGAGATTTAGCCCTATTTTAAACTAGAGGAATGGGAGCTTAGACCCATCCTTCTCGAACGGTCATAATTTTCTATTGTCGAATTGCCATTTTTTCCTATTTATCCACTTTTGCCATTTTTATCGTTGCCATTTTTTCCGCTGCCATTTTTACAGCTGCCATTTTTTCCGCTGCCATTTTTACCGAGCACGCTTAGGCGATCATGTATTTTTTCGATATATGACTGACGAGGTAGATTTTTTCCCGCATTAGGTTGCCATTTCTTTCTGCGTTAGCCCCGTTGCCGTTTAAAGCCATAGAACTCGGTCTCTCCTGCTATTTACCCATAAATGGTGCGGAGAAAAAAATGAATTCACACATTTCCCAAGGGTATTAGCACGTAAGTGAATGCAATGGAATTGACTGGGATTCGAACTCGGCGTCCGATTCCTCAATCCCAGCCGCTATCCATTTCTCCACCGTGCCTCCTCAACCCCACCTTTCCTCCTTTTAAAAAAAAATATACGCTTTTAAATAAAGATATTTTGCATCTTAAAAAAAATGCATAAGCAATCTCACTTCAGCTCAATTCAATTGGCGAATTTAATGCATATCAAACAATGAGAACTTAAAATATTTTTCAAATACAAAATCTGTTACAGAGACTAGTTTCCTAAAAATATTATACTTATGGATCAAACCAACAGAAAATATATAGTGTATTTTATTAAAATTGAGTATCTCCAGCAGTGCCGGCCCAAGTGTTGCTGGCACCTTGTGTAAGCTGAACTTCGTCTCCATTGCAAGTATGACTTTTTAAATGTTCAAAAGAAGAAAAAACTGAAAATGCAGAATAACGATTTTATTAAACTATACCACATAATTTAAGCTAAAAGATACATCCATTATACTACCCAAAACATTTTCTAGTCTTTAGTTTTGCAAATTTTTCATGGCACTATCTACATCTATCGCCTTTAAAAGATCATTTTCTATTGACAAAATACCCAATGAATTTAATCTGTCTTGAGGCAAGGACAAACGCAAGTATGGTTTTATAAGTTTTGGAAGAATCCAAGCACATGACAGGGCGGTATGATAGCGCCCTCGGTCTTGATGGCTCCCCGGGCGACTGCTTGAGTTGCCAGAACTTTGAACAGGCACTGATCTCCAAGAAGTTCTATAATATAGCTTTCGAGTTTCTTTTAATTCTTTTCTTAAGAATTCGGATCATATTTTCGAGGTGTTCACAGTTGATTTTTTTCTTATAAAACATTAGTTTCTTCAGATATAAAAGTGTAAAACTTAGGCACTTCCAAAATTTGGTCGTGCGGATTAGCTCGAGTTCACTTAAATTGGAGCATAACTGGACTGAAGAAAAAAGAATATCAATAACAAACTCAATATAAAGTGTATTCGTTAATGAATAGATGCTGTAAAATGCTGAAAATTCCAATGAAATCTGATTTTAGGTAATTTTTTTTAAGCAGGATCTATCGTGTTTTTTCCCAACTTTGAATTCAAAAACACTGGGAAAACAAACAAAAAACAATTTCACTACCTTTCTCGAGTAATCATGGCAGTTGGCATAAAATACAAAATGTTACGCTGTAGAGTGTCATGATTCTTTACGATCATTTTAAAAAGAGGTTTTAAAATGTCAATGAAAAAATGTCGAAAGTGCAGATGATTTTGGAGGTATCTACAGGATGAGAGGGATAAATTGTCGCCATTTTATATTTCTTTTTAAATTTCGCGCATGCGCGTTGTTTGATTTATTTTTATTTTGTCGTTGGCACAGTATAGTAAGATCAGTTGGACACCATCTGCGGGAAAAAGGACACCATGTCGCAACCCACTCCAACAGAAATTTGGAAAATGTGTTGTACTAGTTGGCAATCTCGCCGGAAGCTCCAATATGAACATTTGAGAGATTTAGGGTGTCAATCTGAGGACACTGCAGTGGATTCGGAAATTGGATGAGTCTAATGGTGATTACGTTATGCCTCTATTCATCACCTGACATTGCCTCAGACACAACACGGAGGCCAACATTAAGTACCTCGAGGAAGTAGTGTTGTCCTGTGTCATAAGGCGACTACTGGAAGACCCTATATCTGGCAACAGTATTCTGCACCATGACACACAAGCATGAGAACACAGTCATGGCTCTCAGATAAATTCTGCGACCATATCACTCCTTACATCTAGTCAGCTAACTCCCCAGACTGCAACCTCTTGATTGTTTTGTGTGAGATGCAGTTGAACGTGAGACAAATAAAAACATCAAAGATGAACTGAAGAGAGGAACTATGGCATCGTTCACCAACTTAATCAAGGAGACCTTCCAGACGAGGTTGCAATAAATTCCGAAGTCGTCTGGAGGCCGTGATTGAAGCGAATGGCGATTTTTTTAAAATAAACTTACCCTTTTAGTATATCAAGATATTTTTATATAATTTTGGTAAATATATTTCTTAGAATGAGATGTCAGTGTAATTTTCATTTTTTTCATAATTTAGACAATAATTTATCCATCAAACTATGTAGATAGCTGCATTAAATAGGATAGACTGGACTTTCTAGCTATGCATGGCAGTCAATCTAGGAGAAGGTCAACTTTGAATTCATAGCAATATTGAAAGCAAACGAAAACAAATCTATTACCTTTTTCAAGATGTCAATTGACATATAATACAAAAAGAGTAGCTGGGGAGAACCATGATCGATTGGGGTTTAATAATGTGGGTGTTGAATAAACACAAATGTGCCTGAGCGAGAGTCTGCAATAGGGATTGGCTAGCCGCCTTAACAGAATGGTATCCTCGAATACGAATGGCCAGCTATTATTATTATTATTATTATTATTATTATTATATGTGTGCGCATTTGTACCTGTGTGTGAGTGTATGTATGTATGTATATATGTATCTGTGTGTGTGTGTATGTGTGTGCGTCTGTGTATGTACACTTATATCACTTTTGAAAATGATGTGTTAGTAGAGTTTGCATTTGCTCTTCTAGGCAATAATTCTGTTTGATTTTTTTTTCTTTTTTCCTGGTGGTGGGGGGGGTATCATTATTACAAATAGCAGCTGTTCTACAATTAGGCAAAATGTCTTCAGATATAAAATTATACAGGAATCTGAGATATATAGATATTCTGCTATGTGTGCAACGAATTAAGACTTCGGATTTCTGGTTTAAAAGGTTTTATTTGGATCTGGAAATGTCATAATCGCTAATTTTTCTTGTTGGCAGAGGTTACAAATATGGCTGTGTTTGTTGTACGGTTTTAACTTTTTTTAAAAAAAAATTTCAGCTTACCAACGAATACCTGTTGTTTTTCTTTTAAATTCCACGTATGGTTAACTACTTTGATAATATTTATATATAATTTCACACAATCACGCACACACACACGCACGCACACACACACGCACACACACACACACACATATATATATATATATATATATATATATATATATATATATATATATAAAAATGTATTTTTAAAAATGTTATATATATATATATATATATATATATATATATATATATATATATATATATATAGTGTAACCCGGATATAAGAGAGTTGTCAGGACCGGAGAAGAAGTCTCTTATATCCGGGTTTCTCTTATATCCGGGTTTGGTCTATTTTGTTTAGGCAACACAGGCTCTAATTTGGGACCAGAGAAAATCTCTCTTATATCCGGGTTTCTTATATCCGGGTTTCTTATATCCGGGTTTCTTATATCCGGGTTACACTGTATGTAGAAAAGTATTCATTATCAAATGTAGATCGTGTGTATATGTTATATCTTATTTTTGAAAGATTTGTTCTAAAGAGGATTACAGTGTGATTACCGATGGTTAAAATGGCGCTAAAAACAGCTATGTTCAGTGAGTTCGTTTGCTTTTGTCTCGCTTGTTTTGTTTTACGGCATATCAACACCTCAATGGGTTATTTAATGCCGACAAAATTTCTATTGCTGGTAATTTTTTTTTTCAAAACTATATTGTTGGTAATATTTTTATCAAAAATATATTGTTAGTGATATTTTTTTTTTCAAAAATATATTGCTGTATTTTTTTTAATTATACTGTTGGTAATAATTTTTAAAATTATATCGCTGGTAATATTTTATTTTCAGAAATGTATTGCTGGTAAAAAAAATTTAAATAAATACTGCTAGTATTAAAGATTATTTTTCTACTTTCGTAGTTTTTTTTACCTCTTTTGTGGGGTTAACTATTTGCCCATAGCTGGGACCCTGACAGGTGCTACCACCCCGGGTTAGGGCTTTCCCGGTAACACCATTAATTTAGAGATAGTTCCACGCTCTTCAAAACCTTCCGATCAAAGGTCCTGCTGTCGGATGTAGCTCATCGTCTTACCTAAGACGCGGATGTAGTTTATCGTCATACCCAGAATGTGTTTAAGACGAAAACTAGTTTCAGTCAGTTTAATCTAGTTTTGAAATATAGCATAGTATTTTACTTATTAGAAATATTAAAAGAAAGTTATTAATTTCAAAGTTCAAACTAAAATAAAAGCTTGGAGGAAGATTTTTCATTAAAAATAATCATTTTGAACCTTCAGTCATTTATGTGTCATGTGTGATACACGCTTAGACGATCATGTATCTTTCGATACATAACTGACGAGGTAGATTTTTCCCGCAATAGGTGGTCATTTTTTCTGCAGTAGACCAGTTGCCAACCAAGGCTATAGAATCCGGTCTGTCCGGCTACTTACACATAGCTGGTGGGGGAGACGAGGATTCCTAATTTTCCCAAAATGAATGTACCGTATTCGACCGGAATTCGAACTCTGCTCTCTGATTCCTCCATCCGAGTCGCTATCCATTACTCCACCGTGCCTACTTTTGAACCTTCGATATCGTGAATCTATGGAAGTATCTATATTAGTAGGAAAATATATATTGCAAAAATGTTGCCAAGTCGCAGTAGATCCGTGTCTGTGTCATCAGTCGTAGTACCTTTGCAGCTTTACTCAGGTGCTATGCGGTACTGTACTGATGTACGACATACATCCAACTCTTACACACGCGGCTCAAAGATGTCGCTGGGCACTACATCGGCCACAGACCGGTCAACGGCAATGACCTGCTAGTGTAGTCGAAAAGGTTTCCCTACTCGAACGGTGGGTGAAGGGGAACATCTCTCCGCAATCCATCTGTTTCAAGCGGCCATCGGCCAGTCGCCAGTCGAAGAAGCTGCGCCCCAAAGGTCAACGGCTTTACCAGTGGGCGGAGGAAATTCTACGAGGAAGGACAGGGTAAGAGCAACATCACCGATGCAAAAAGAGCCATCATATCATTGCACTATTTTGCTTTGAATGTCACCATGAACCATAATTACTATAGAAATAGGGGAGACTGGTAACCACAGCGGTACAAAATATTCTAAGTGAATAAAAGAATGATTGATGAACGTTAGAATAGCAATTCTAGAAGATGACGTTTTTAAGGTTAATTTTCTCAGTAATTTATTTTTTGTTGAAATGATGAGATAAAGGATTAGTAAGAAAAATTCAATTAACCTAGAACACTAACCATCAATTAAAGTTACACTAC
The DNA here is from genome assembly GCA_903632075.3 of Acanthosepion pharaonis. NCBI lineage: Eukaryota > Metazoa > Mollusca > Cephalopoda > Sepiida > Sepiidae > Acanthosepion > Acanthosepion pharaonis. The sequence goes on from CAHIKZ030000569.1 coordinate 497,779, forward strand.
TACTAACCATGGATTTATCATACCAGATTTTGAAAATATCGAAAAAAAAATATATATAAATCTTTATTTGAAATATTTTACATGCAGGCACTTCAAACTTTGTACTTTGAGTTGACATTAATAGGAACTGAAAAACATATTATTTAGGTAAGAAAATCAGGTACTAAAAATTGTAATTAAAAATAGGAAAATTTGCGCTGGGTACTATATACCCATGGTTAGTGCTCTAGTGGTAAATTTGTTCACTTTTCTTATGACACTACCTTGTCTGAGTTATCCAGATTTATATCCAATTGTCAAGAGAATTTATAGTAGACATAAGATAAGTGGACATATTTGATTATATATATAGCTTGGATGTGGCCCAAGGCCGAAAGTAAAGAGCACCCAGTGAGGATTGAACTCATTACTTATTGGTAATTGGTCGAACGAGACAAGCTTGCTAAATATTGCACCACCTCGAGGTGGCGATTTTCTAAGCCCAGCTTAGATGTGGCACAAGGCCGAAAGTATGGAGCAGCCAGTGACGATTGAACGCACTACTCAGTCGTAATTAATCTAGCAAGACAAACTTTCTAACCATTACACCACGTCGAGGTGCATATATATATATATATATATATATATATATATATATATATATATATATATATATATATATATATATATATATATATATATATATATATATATATATATATATATATATATATATATATATATATATATATATATATATATATATTAAAAAAAATAATGACGTAAGAATGTCGTTTTTTGACGTTAAAAATACGTTAAAAACGACATTATTACGTCATCATTTAACTAACCAATATATATATATATATATATATATATATATATATAATAACCTAATACAATTAATCTTTATTTTAAGTTTTTTTGTTCATTTCTATCTTGATCACTGACGAAGCTTTAATAAAGTGAAGCATGTTTGATTAAGATCTGTTTCTTACTTATTCGTTTTCCTATCATTTTCTCGAATTCCTATCCATAATCTATCTATCTATCTATCTATCTATCTATCTATCTATCTACACACACACATTTATATATAAATATAAATATATATACACGTCTCTACGTATATACATGTGCACATGCAAACGAATAATTATTTGCATGTATATTTCGCTGTATATTTTTATTATGCACCCCCCCTTTTTCTCACATCGGTAGATGAACAATGGAAGTGGGTAGAAACTCCATGAGAAACGACTATGATAGTTGCAGATATATGAACAAACTCAAGTAGCTATATGCAGATTAAGATAGATAGATAGATAGATAGATAGATAGATAGATAGATATGAACCGGCTGAGATAGATAGATAATGGAAGCTGACAGAAATCCGAAGAGAATCGACTATGACAGCAGCAGAGATATGAACAGGCTGATGTGGCTATGTGCAGATAGATAGATAGATAGATAGATAGATAGATATCCATGGATGGAGACATAAGTATGCCTAATGTTTTTAGTGCTGAATATGAGGTGAGCTGGTAATAAATGCACCTTTCTGGTGTTTTTCTTTTACATCTGTACCTCATCCTTGATAGCTAACCAGTCTGATGGAGAGTGTTCGCAAGAAAGACGTTAATTTTTCAAAAGAACTTCCGAGTCGCTCTTCCTCGTCTCCTGCTGTTTTTTTCTCTAAAACGCCGAACGGGTTTCACGTAACTGAGTGCAGCCATTGTGCGCATGCGCCATACTGAAAATACTACATTTCTATACACAGCTCTGAAACCAGCTAAAAAATATTTTTACCAATCTTTTTTTTTTTTTTAATTTCTTTTATATTTTACACTCATCTCTGTTTTTAGCTTCAGTTCTATTTTTTAAAATTCTTTTCTTCTTTATTTCAATCTTTAATTGTCTATCGTTTTAATATTGTTTGAATTTTTTCATATTCTTTTTGTTACTTTTATCAATTCATATAATTTCTATTTTTCTTTCTTGCTTTTTCATATTTTAGTTCATCATTTTGGATTTAATTTTTATTTATATTCTAGTTTTATTATTTATTAAACGTTTATAGGATGGTATTTCCTTTTTCCTCCATTTTTCTTTCTCTTTGCATTATTTTTCATTGATTTTAATTTTTTTTTTTACTGAACATCTTTCGTTACGTAACCATTTTAATCTTTCTCTTTTTCCCCATTTTCTTTCTTCGACTTATTAATATCTTTATACATTAATTCATTTTATTTATTATTTTTCAAAATCTCCATTTAGTTTTCGTTCAAATTTCATATTCATTTAATTTGATTTTATATTTCCTTACATTTCTATCATCAATATTTTTTTTTCTTTCTATAAAATATGTCTTCAGTCTTCTCATAGAGAGACCGTGGCTGGTTGGCACATGGGGCAGGTTGAATCGGTTTAATTTTTGTTTCCACCACTTGATGGCGCCACAGCTAACATGATTTTAAGCAGAGAGGTTTCCGCCATTTTCCTTCTGCGTTTGAGTCACATGTGCTATAAACATGGAATCATTTGAATGAAAAATATTTTTTCGTTTTGGTAATATTTTTTCCCAATTTGGCAACACCTTACCTAGTTCATGCTGTAATATGTGATTGATAAAAATTTATGTTTATCAGAATCAGTAATAAAAAATATTCCACATTTCAAGCAGTTTCTCTCGGAATATTATCTTAGAATATATATTTTTATACTATTTTCCAGCATTATAAGTTCCAAGAGCCATTCAAGGCAGAATTTTACTCAGTGGTTGTTGGAAGGGCGAAAAAGATGGAGTAAGTGGTACACAATATAAGGAAATGTAAAACCCTAGTTGATTCAAACATGAAGTGTTTAAGACCGTCATGATCGCGAAAGTATACTCTCACGTGTATCTTACACAAAGTAAGAGCTGTTGGAAAAAAAAATCTGTCTGATCGGAACTTCCTTCTTATCAGTGAAATATAAAGGCACTAAGAAATAATTTGAACCTGTGCATGTGGCTGTTCCAGCTGTAAAATTACGAACTGGTGGACCTAAGGAATATAGTGTAAACATTTGCCATGAAAATGGCGATAGATTAAAAAGATTTTAATGCGTTGTTTGTAGTAAGAGGTTTGTACAATGAAAAATAATTCCTCACAACTATGTAAATAAAACTATTTTTTGTTTCAGTGTTTGTTGGCTATTAGTACTCATTTTTATAGCATGTTTTTCACCAATTTTTCGCCGTACTTGGTATGGCGATAAACTACATCCGCCTCCTGGGTATGACGATAAACTACGTCCATCAGCAAGGCCTCTGATCAGGAGGTTTTGAGGAGCGTGGAACCACCTCTTAAATGTTTGTGTTTCCCGGTCTACCCTGAGCCAGGGTATTAGTACCTGTTAGGGTTCCAACTATGGGCAAATAGTTAACTTCAAACTGGGGTTACTATAAAAGTGCAAAAATAGGTTTTAATGCCAGAAATTAACTTTTTGAAGGAAAAGATATTACCAGCAATTCATTTTTGAGGAAAATATTACCAGCAATACATTTTTGAAGAGAAAATATTACAAGCAATACATTTTTGAAGAAATTATTACCAGCAATACTTTTTGACCAGCAATACTTTTTGACCAGCAATACGTTTTTGACCAGCAATACATTGTTGAAGGACTAAAAGTGTTACCAGTAATGATTTTTAAGGAAAAGGGTATTACCAACAATACTTTTTTGGAAAAAAATACTACCAGCAAAAAAATACGTGTCGGTATTAAATGACCTATTGAGGTGTTGATATGCCGGGAAACAAAACAAACAAAACCAATTTTTTCGAGAAAAAAAATCCAAAAACTCACTGTCGCTCACAATTGGTATATAGATAATTTTCCGTTATTCCAGACCAAAGCATGTAAATAACCCGGTCCTTAAAATTTTTACCCGTTGGCAACTAATCCCTGATTATTTAATACGTTTTAAACATGGAAATCTATTAAAGGATAATTTCCCGCAATCTTCAAACACTTCATGATATGATAATCGCAGTAAATCACGTGTTGTTTGAAACAATGAACTAAATATAATTCGCTACTGAAGCTAAGATAGCCTTAAATACACTCATGACTTATTTTCAAATGATACTTAGGAAGAAATAACTGTTGGTTACATTAAAACGAGTCAAGTATTCACTGACAGACAAGATGAATTAGACAAAGTACATTCCACCTACATCAAATGTATATTTTGGCTTATCACCAAAATATATAAAAGATTCTTGACTCCCAGTGTGCCAAAAACCACGTGATCAAATCGTATACGCATGTTTATACTTGTTTGCGCTTTTCCTGAAAAGTAATCCTATTTTATCTATACGTGTGACTGGGTCGATAAGTTTGGCTTGAGTTACAAGTTTCAAGACAACCAATGTTGTTTACGTCTTCACTAAATTGTGTAAAGTAATTGGCCATTATGTTTCAAGCAGCTGATGATTAAACCGCTGTAACAAGTGTTCAGAATCCCCAAAGTGTTGTATCAATGGAAATAAATAAAAAAATGAATCTGTTACTTCTGTTGAGAGTTGCCAATTAGTAACATTATGTGTTGCTGTCTGTGTCATTACTACTTTGATTCCAACCATGCTAATCTGACTTAAATAAGTTTTTATTTCAAGGAGCATTTTTTATGGTATTGATCACATTGTCGTATTTCCGAACATAACCTATTTCCTTTTTAATCATTTCACCCCAAGCATGCCAATGAAGCCACTAAGACGCAATGCGTTACTGAATGTGGAACAATATAAGAAAAAAGATTAAGGAGAGAGGACAATAAAAGAACAGGAATTTAAATGATTAGAGATCAAAGCTGACAGGAAAGCAAGAAGCCAGAAGAAACACCAGAAAAGAAACAGTGAGCTTAGAACTTACTGATAAATGTAAAAATTCACCAGCAAAATGATCAGACCTTACTGCCCATGTAGTACTGGTCTTAAATTCGTAACGTCGATGTACCAAAGAGGAGGCAAGTCGATAAACTGCATCCGCGTTCTGGGTAAGACGATAAACTACGTTCAGCAGCAAGGCCTCTTATCAGGAGATTTTGAGGAGCGTGGAACCACCTCTTAATTGTTGCTGTTCCCAGGTCCAACATGACCCGCGGTGGTAGCACCTGTTAGTGCCCGAGCTATGGGCAAATAGTTAACCCCCAAACTTGGTTCGAAATGCTATGAAAGCGTAAAAAATAGGTTTTAATACCAGCAATTAATTTGTTTGGGGAAAAACATTACCAGCAAAACATTATTACCAGCAATATATTTTTGAAGAAAAATATTACCAGCAATACATTTTTGAAGAAAAATTTTACCAGCAATAAATATCTTGTCGGCATTAAATAACCCATTGAGGTTGATATGCTGTAAAACAAACCAAACCAAACCAAAGAAGGAAGTTCATCAAAACAATTATTTTGAAAATATGTATGGAAAAGGCACAGGTAAGTTAATTTACGGCGGTGGGATAGAGAATGAAAACAAAATATCTGGTAAGGACCGACAATAGTTAATATTCTCCTTTGAATTTTATACATAGTAGAAGAATTAAATGTTAAAGAGAAAAAAAAGACCAAAATATTTATCACTGTCCATTAAACTAACCGGCTAGAATTTGGCTAAGACTACAGTATAATAAACCTTAAGGTTGCCCACCGGCAGTACATGCAGGGACACCTATCCATGCGCGATATGGCACTACAAATACTATTATTCATATTATGCAACTATTGACCAAAGCAACATCATTAACCGATACCAAAGAGTTCAGGATCCTTACAACCAGTTGCGATGCCAGCTCTGTACTCTCAAAATGAAAAGTCGAAATCACTGATCAATCAGATCAAAAAAAAGTTAAGATAACTATTTTAAGGCTAATTAAGAACAGAAGCGGGATGCAACATTCTAAATAAAAAACAATGTATAAACCTCTAAATCTCTTCCGTAAATATTGAAGGAGTACGAAACGGGTGGTAAGGATATGGGAAGAAAGAGGTTTTTGCAGGATTCATCATATATTTTGGAAGCATGTTCAATTCACAAAAGAAAATCTAGTACTACTTAAATAAATAAAATTTGTTTTATCTTCGCAGTGAGAAATATTTTTCGAAGGGAAATATAACGAAAGAGGAATTACACGTTTAGGAAGTTGTGGACAGCCATAATCGCCAACGTCCTGAAGGGTCACAGCATATAGAAGAATAAATTTAAACATTTTCCCGTTCTTGTTATACTTGTATCACCACAAAATTGTTTAATTATTGTTGATCTATTCCAGTTCCCTCGCAGTATTAAAATAGTGAGAAACCTCGCCGATCTGATAATATCCTGGAGTTTGCTAATGCCTCCTCCTTGTAATGAGGGCGTCACTGTTCTGACATGGTATAAGAGTTCTAAATAAATAATTAATTGACAAACTACACAGTGAAAATCATCAGTTTTATCAATTCGTCTTTCTTCTGGAGAAGGAAGTAACATTTTCATTAATTTGAAAAAGGTAACAACAGTTACAACAGAAATCATAAAGTCGTAATATTAAATAGGTTGTGCAATGCTGTGGCACTGTTTGCAATTTTAAAACTAAATGCATATTTCTTTTTCAGATTTTTCAAACGTGATTAGACCTTATAAAAGAGAAACTGTCCATGGTTCTCATATTCGTGCTGACATAACAGCAGTGACGCAAGGGTTATACGAATGTAGAAATAACAAATCAATAGCAGCAGAAGCTACGATAACCTTCAACACAATCACTGAGGAGATATCTTCAAAGAAATACAAGTTGATGATACAAATCTTGATTACATTATTAACGTGTCGCGATTTCATTCATAATCAAGAAGATGAATTAGTATATAGTATATAGGGAGCACGATAAATTCCCTTTAAAAAGATACTTTTTGAAGATCAATTAAAAGGAGTTATTAAAAGATCTTATAAAAGGTACATGATCGAAGAGAAGGTCAAAGCATAAAATCAATATGTTATCTTTAAAATAAAAGAAAGATCAAATTTGGAAATTTAGCTTAAAAATGTTTCATTTTTTTTGGAAAATCTAGATAAATATATTTTTGTTTGATTTTCTTTCCCCCTATTCATTTAATTTTATAAAATGTCGAAAAATTGTTTTTTTGTATCGCTTAATTTTTTATATTTTTTACACTATTTTCTGAGCTGACCAAGCATAGAAATGAATATAATATAGGAACCAGTAACAAGGAGTGCCAGAGAAAAGCGATAACAACAACAAAAATTGCATTATGAGCTCTGGTAAAATCATGTATGGATAACCGTAAAAAAATTGCAATATGAGCATTGATAAAAAAAAATTGCTGAAGACATTAAGTTTATAATACCCAGAAATTCATACACAGATGTCTTCAAGGATAAAGGCGTTGGTTAGACCCAAAGAGTGTGAGTTCAATACCCGGTTAAGGCAGTGGAGAACTTGGAGAGAGGAATTAACAGGAGATAACTGACGACTGACATCCATTAAACTCGCTAGAACAGCCTCCCAGTCAGGGAAATAAAGCCTTGAGTTCGACATTCCAACCACCTGAAGAAGGCTGGCCGAAACGTTGTAATAAATATGGCGACAGATATGGAAAATCGGACGAATAATGTAAATAGTGTACATAATACCTCATCTCAGAAATATAGACAGATTTTATATTTTTATAAGACCAATCTCCGACATTTTTAAATCATCAATAGTTTTGTTCAAATAGAAGGCACAGTTACAGAAAATCGTAAAATAAAAAAAAAAAAAAAAAAATGCGATAACAGTAAAACATGAGGGAATTAGAAAAGCTTTTAGTTTCACTCATGAATAAAATATATTATAGATACTATTGTTATAAGAAAAAATCATTCGATGAATAATGAATTTTTACAAGATTTATTTTAATTTGTAATTTTTTTTTTCAACTTTTAACTCTTATAAATTCTATATAAATTTGTAACGGTCAAGTTATGCTGTTATTAAGTTAAAACTGTATTTATTATTAATAGATAGTAGAAGCTCATTACAATTAAACGACTCCATGTTTAATCTATTAGCTTGGAATAAAATCTAAATTGATAACTTGAAGAAAGTTTTTTTCTCATTTTTAATGCGTTTTAAACTTTAGGTTTGACTTCATTCCTTCTTACTTTTTTTTTTGGTTGTACCTAGAGTAGCATGCTGAATTGGGGGCAGAGACTGCGACGGCCACAGACATACATAACGGGATGGCATCTCATAAAAGAGTTAAATAAAAATCTAGTTTATATTTAATTTGAATAAGCTGTTTATTTAATGTTTTATCAGTTTTTACATATTTAATATATCTTCCTTTCTCAAGTTTCTCATTACTAAGACCTATAGCACCCCCATCCACTTGACTCTTAGGGAAATACAATACAATACAAGCAGTTAGTCACCGCATCACCAAACATCGCCAAACCTCTGCACGTTACTGGGTATCTATCATTATAGCATCAAAAATATATACATTGAATTATCAACGAATGAGATAATCATTCTCATCTTCCATGCGCTAAAAGGTCGTGGGAACAAATGCGCAGAATGAAACTGCTTTGCTGATCATTCAAATGTATCCATACATGTGTCTGAAATATTCCCTAAGTTGGCCATTTATCCTGTATTTGTTAGGGTTTTCTCTGTTGTCACAGATTGCTAGCCATTCTTATGAGCAACTAACTGTCAAACTGCGTCTTGGTATCTTAAACAACCATCAGTTTTTACATTGTTCGGACTATTGTCCTCATCTTTGTTGCCATATTTATTACAACGTTTCAGCCGTTGTACGCTCCGGCCTTCTTCAGGTTGTTGGAATGTCGAACAGAACCCTTTAATTCGCTCACTGGATAAAGGCATTATTTAGATCCAGTGACAGGACCTAAAGAGCGTGAGTTCAATACCCGGCTAAGGCGGTGCAGAACTTGGAGAGATGAATTAACAGGTGATAACTGATAACTGACATCCATTAGACATGACACGTGGAACTAGAACAGTCTACCCCAGCGAGCGAAATAAAGGGTTCAGTTCGACATTCCAAAGACCTGAAGAATGCCGAAGCGTATAACGGCCGAAACGTTGCGATAAATATGGCGACAAAGATGAGGACAATAGTCCGAACAATGTAAATAGTGTACATAATACCTCATCTCAGAAATATAGACAGATACTGAAGGACCGAAACGTTGTAATAAATATGGCGATAGATAGATAGATAGATAGATAGATAGATAGATAGATAGATAGATATGTGTGTGTGTGTGTGTGTGTGTATATGTATGTATATTAGTTTTAGTCCTTTCAAGTTCACGAATTTATTTCTTGTTATCTGTAGAAAATTCATTAAGAAAAAGTTCAAAATTGGGAAAATAAAAAATATTTGAAAGGACATTTCGGAATTTTCTTAATCAATTATCTACAGCCACCAAGAAATTAACTCGTGAACTTGAAAGGAATAAATAGATATAATACGTCTAAAGTATTTAACCCAACATTCTAGAATTAAAATATACACACACACACACACACACACACACACACACACACACACACACACACACACACATATATATATATATATATATATATATATATATATATATATATAGATAGATAGATAGATAGATAGAAGATAAACCTAGTGAGCCAGACACCAACCTACCCAGGTTTTACCTAAGCGGATCGTCAGGGAAACGTCGTCCCTGACGATCCGCTTAGGTGAAACCTGGGTAGGTTTGTCTGGCTCACTAGGTGTATCTAGGTCTGCTCTACGGTTGTATTGAGCTCTTTTTGTTAGTTAGTTCTTTACTCGCGTCGGTTTTTTTTCTTTGGGCTTCAAACCTGTATCTGTGCGATTTTTTTTCGACAGACTTTCATGTTTCTAGCTCTTTCATTTTTAAAAACTTTTTTCCCTCGTGATTGATTTGATTATTGGCAAATCAAAAATTCGAGGGTTTTCGAAAACGAGTATAGTTACCTATATATATATATATATATATATATATATATATATATATATATATAAAATTAGTGGTCAATACATATATATATATATATATATATATATATATATATATATATAGGGCTGATGAATTCGATAGTGATTACGATTCCAATGTAATAATTAAAGTGCATATAAATAGTAGGTCTTTACTAGATTAAATATTTTTATATATTTTTATATGTTTATGTTAAATTTGTAAGCTTTAGGTGATATTACATGCTTTGTCTAATTATTCTTGATCTCACATCATTTCCCTTATAAATGCACTCATTTTTAGTTTGCGATTCACTTTTTTTCGCCTCTGCCCCTCCTCTTTTCTTTTCTTTTATACATAAGGTTAGTAATGCAAAGCAGACGGAAAAGTTTCAGATATGCATCGGCAGTGTGAATTGTTTGGATTTTAAGTTTAGATTATATCGTTTTTTATTGTGCATAGTGTCACCACAAATGTATCCAAACGTTTCCGGTGTCTGTTTTTTAATTTTAATTTTAGGTCAGCGAGTCGGTAGTGATTTATGCATCTGAAAATAATTCATATTTATCTGTATCTCACATATTTAAACCGTTATTTAAATCCTCTCTTTAAAACTTCTCTCTGTTAAATTTTAATCCCCACCTTCACCTTTAGGCCTTCCTGTTCTTCTTTCTTCTCTTACACCTCTCTCTAGTGCTTTCATACATTTCTCTCTCACACTTGTTTCCCACTCCCACACATTCACTCTCACTAAAATTTTGTTTTTTATACCTGGATTTATATTTCCGACTTCTTTTTTAATTTGCAGGTCTGATGAATTGGATCGTGATTACGATTCCAATGTAATAAATTATAACCATGGAATATTATTGTTCCGAAAACCATACGATGGGAATGTACTGAACATTTTTGCTGACATGAAGAGATTGTAAAAGATGGTTTGAACCTGCTGGCTTTGTTCAAATTGTTGATGATGCCAGATTATTTGCTTTCGCCTATAGTTTCAATATAAGTGGTCTCTGTGGGTGTTGAACAGAACTATGACGCAAGACATGTCTAGTCGCCATAGCTTGAAAACGATATAACCCTTCCTATATTATGGTGTCATTTTGGAGAGTTATGATGGTCTAGCTCCTGAATGGACACGGCACCATAGAATAACGTCGAACATGAAAATGTGTGCGAAAAAAAGGATCTGTCATTGAACAGCTCTATGCGAAAAAAAGAACGGAACTGTCCCACTTGTGCTTAACTTTGGTGATCTACTTTCCCGTTGGCAGGTAATGACTGTATTAATTCTCAATACGAAGAGAAGAAACTATCATAAGCTGTTAGTCATTGATTATAAATGCGTTTATTTAATTTTCAAAAGGTGTTCCTGCTCATCTGAATTTTGTCGTAATTCGTGAATGTAATATTTTACAACGCTAACATTTGTTCAAATAATAAAATGGTATTTTGTTACAAGATAATTACGAAAGATTTTCGTTCTTATGTTTGTTTTCATTGATTATAAATGCATTTAGTTTTTTTTAATTTTTTTCAAAAGGTATTCCTGTTGATAGATGAATTTTGTCACCAAAAGAATAAATTCGTGAAATATAAATATTTTAAATCAAAACAAGAGGAAAGGGAAAATATTTGAATGTTTTTCAAATAATAAAATGAAGAAGATTTTGTTAGAAGAATAAGAAGAAGAAGAAAGATATTTAGTAAAAAGAAAACTTAAGTTTGTTTCGAAGAAGAAAAAAAAAATTATAGGAAGAAGTTTCATTATAGAAAATATTTTTTTTTTAATAAAAGGAAAAAACCAAGACGAAACGGAAGAATACAAAAAAAAAAAAAGAAAAGTATAAACAATAGTTTGAATAAATGAAAACAAAAAAAAAAGATTCGAAGAAGAAAATAAATCGAAGAAGAAAAAATTCGAAGGAGAAGATGAAGAAAAGAAAAAGCAAAAATATAAAAATGGAATGTGAACAAGAAAACCGAAAAACAAGAGAGAAAGGAAAAGAAAAATAGGAAGAACATTCGAAGAAGAATAAGAAGTTTTTTAATAAAGGAAACAATATAAAAGATTCGAAGAAGAATAAGGAGGAGGAGGAAGAATTATGATCTGTAGATTGGTCTGTGAATAAAGGCAAACAATATATTTTAAAAAAGAAAATACGGAGAAAAAATATGATGTAGCGTCTGAATTTTTAATAAAGGTAAACAAAGCAATTTCATAGAAAGAAAAATATGTTCAAAAGAAAAAGAAAGGGATTGAGAATAAAGAATTATGAAAAATCTTCATAAAAAAGAAAATATGAAATATAAGCAACAAAAACAAGCCAAAGAAAATTTTGGTAGGAAACAGAAGCATAAAATTTTCAAAGACTTCTAATTTTCTCTCACCGAAGAAGAAGAAGACAAAGAAGACGAAGAAGAAGAAAAAGAGGACGAGGAGGAGAAGAAGAAAAGAAGAAGAAGAAAAAAAGAAGAAGAATGGAAAGAAGAAAAAAAAAAATCGATAAAAAAATTAAAAAATTGTTAAAAATGAAGGAATAAAAGGAAGAAATTAAAACAAAAACTAAATAGATAAACAAGAATTAGACAAAGAAAAGAGATAAAAATGTATAAAAGAGAAAGATTGAAAGAAATCGATTAAAAATAAAGATTGTAAAAATAGAGGAAGAAAGAAAAGAAAAGAAAACGAAAGAACAAGAATGAAAGAAAGAATGAAATGTATAGAAAGAAAGAAAGAAAGAAAGTAACGAAGAAGAAGAAGAAGAAGAAGAGGAAGAAGAAGAAGAAGAAGAAATATAAAGAAGTAAAGGAATAAAAACGAAAAGGAGAAAATCATAAAAAGTAATAATTAAAGGAGAACGAAGATGTAAGGGAAATAAAAGATAAGAAGTAGATAAAATAATTGCAACCAGACCAAATGTAGAAAGAGAAAGAAGGCAAGTGGAATAGAAAATGGATTAAACAAAAAGCAGAAATGTAAGAAAAGGGCGATGAAAATCCTGAGTGGATGTTGACGATGTCAAAAAAGAGGGAAACAGATATATATTTTGCTATTGCAAGAAAGAAAAACGCAGCTGATAAGAAACGTGCAGAAATGTTTCTATTTGTAAGGTGACCGTGAAATTAAAAAGAAATAACGAATCTTTGTATCACATGCCGCTTTTTCTGCTCGCTGTTTACACTCTGTCGACCGAGCGAAACGCTTGTATTAACAACAGCAATAGAAAGCGTAATAACTAGAGTCTCAGAAAAAACGAAAAGTCAAAATGGCGAAAACCTAATTTATTAGCAGTCTCTGTTTTTATATGCATCTGAGTGAGTAGGCGGTTTCATTTCTGTTTAGCAATCTCTCTTTTTTATTTCTCTTTTTCTTTTACTCTTTCTGTCCTTCTCTCTACCTATCTAAAACTTACTACCTTTTTCTGTCTTAACATTCTTTGCTATTGGGCGCCTTCTATAGTTCAACTGACTGTTCGTCTCGCAGAATAATTCTTTGATGTTTGATCTAAATACTGTGGCTTTCTGCCAGAGAAGACAATCTTAGTAAAAGCGAAGAGTGCTGGAAAGTTCTGGTATTGACCAAGAAGCACTTCAAAATAACTATAAATAGAAACAACCTTCCCGAGCGACAAACTTTGGAAATTTTCTCTTCTCTAGATCCACAGATAATGTCTTAAATATTTTCCCATATAGAATCAGTGAACAAATCTAGAGAGGGTTCGCCATAGATATTTTGAAGGCTTTTGACAAGGTATGGAATCTCAAGGAGAGTCTTTGCTATCAGCTGGTCTCTACATTGATCTAGCTCTTACAGCTCAATGTGCGAAACACTGGACTGTGACTGTGTCCTTCAATAACAGCAATTAATGTACCATCACCACAAAGCAGACCCCAAATTCGACCCAATCCTGATGTGCACTAATGCGCTCAAACAGGCTTCTTGACTCGAACACCAGTTGCGTCTAAAGCTTAGTTCAGATTTCAAATTGAGCATGTATATTCATGCCATCGCAAAAGATGTTGAAACAATGTTCGTGTCCCTGTGTCGCTTCTGTTGTCATATTCTATCTTTCCAAGAGTCAGTTGACACGAAGAATGCAATATTGTAGTCATATCTGGGCTGGTAATCAGTCCTCACCAGTGTTCAAAAGTGCTTGTGTGAGCGTCTGGGTGATGAACTAGTGTCCAACATGCAATGTTCATCTCACAGACGAAACTTTGCTAAACTCTCATTTTTATATTCCTAGGTTTGCTAATAACATGCAAAAAGTGTGGAGTAAAGACATCGATATATTGTAAGCCAATATTAAAAAGAAACCAGCTTAATTTCAAATAATACCATCCGTACATCAAGATATGGGCCGTCTACTGCTTAACATAGCCATGGGCAAACTACTGCCCGCGGCTCACATCCAGCCCGTTTAACCTTCTGAATAGCACACCTAATTTAATGCGGAAAATAACATTCATCAAAATTTGGGGGTTTGTTCCCTTTTCACTTGTTCACTCACATTCTCTCTCAGTGAAAGTGGTTGAGAGAGGCACGTGTCAAAGGGAAATAACTGTTAAATGCATGAGTAATCTTCCTGTTGCATTGTGGGTAAAGTTCGACTGAACTACATATATATAACAATTATTACGTATGACGTTTCTTGAATTTTGTAACAATTCGTTGAAAGTAAGTTTCTCAGTATTTTAAACCATTGGCGATTTTCATTAAGGAAGACCACACGTGTAAAAAATTGTTTGCTTTAGAAACGTTCATGTTAATTTTTTTTCTCTGGAGAAGAATTTTTTTTTTTCCTTTAAAAAAGTTTTTGTATTTTCAAAACAAATCTCACCCACAGCAGCATGTGTTATATCACAGTTGTTATCAGTGATAATATTAATTTTTAAATTATAAAAAATCTTTACTCCAAATAAAAGATATCAATCTTTTCCTTATTTATAAGATAGATACTTACGCGTACGATATTCTGTATTGATAATGGCCGCGTCACTTTCATGAAAAATTACTTTGATTTTTTTTTTTATTAGTGCGGTCCGCTTTATGACGTGTCATATCTCATGCGACCCACCGGTCAGAAAAATTTGCCCACGTCTTGCTTAAAATATCGGACCAAGTGGTGAGCCAGAGACATATCATCAAGAGAAGATCAGCATTAGAAGCATAATAACCCAACAATGTTTATGTCGCTAAATTAACATAACTGGTTAAAATATTTACGTTATACTAACCAGGGATAGAACTCACAGGTACTATATCACCAAATTCACGAACCGCCGCTTTAATCCATTAGGCTATTGTGGGACGGCCGCGAGTGTAGAACATGGAGCAAAACCTACTTTAATGCTGCTGAGAATGTTACTGTTGAGTATGCTGCTTGTTACACAGAATGAGAGTCAATAGAAACAGCATGAGCAAGAAATATATACTAGACGAGATAAAATAAAGGGTTCATTTCAAAATTTCCGGATCGACAAACATCCGGAGAAGACTGGAGAACACAAAGGTCGAAACCTAGTGATGAAGAAATACTTGTAGAACGTTATTAGTTTGATTTTAGACTTTTACAAGCCACACCATTCGTTATTGAACCATTTGGGTTGGGTCAGAAGAGAGATGAACTCCTAAGTTATGGTCTTCTAGATTTTTGAAGGGGCATCTATTAAATATTGTATCCTTCGCATAGATATTTACTAAGTATTGGAGTATGCCTTAAGCAGATCATTAACTCGGAGAAGAAAGATGGTAGCACAAAGGCGATTATCCTGAGGAAATCCGGCATTAATCTTACGGGCTTCTGATGACTGGCCGTTAACATTTTGAGAACTGATGTTATCGGGAAGGTCGTTAATGAAAAGGTCTTAGGATAGAATCCTGGGGGCCCCGAATTAATGCGAAATGATCTAGAAGAGTTGCCATTCAATATGATCTTCATTACCCGATTCCAACTGGCTTTATTTTACTGTATATCTATAACCAGATGACATCTTTGTGTGTGGGTGGCTTTATGCGCAGAACATATGTGGGACACTATCTTCGCACATCTCTTTGTGTAGAGAATTCTGCGTATCTGCGACTAAGTCTGAGAATGTATGTTTAGTTCTGTTATCAGACACTATATTTGCTGGTATTTCTTGTTATTTTCATGACCAGTTGTCGAACTACAGCAACAGAGATAAAACGATGAACAATGCAGATAAAACCTGCGTGTATCATTTTACCGCCAACTGGAAACTCAGATTCTGTTGGACAAATGAAAGCTGCGCTTATTCACCATTGCCTTATTTTTCTTCATTCTTGCTCATTTAAAAAATAATATTGCTCTCCTGCTGCGTTTTTGTTTCAACTATTTTTCTTCCTATCGTTTTTTTTTAAGAATCTACAACTTTGCATTCTTTATATAGACAATAGGCTAAAAGTTTGAAGGCAACCTCAAATTATCGCGTATATATTAAAAGTTGCATATCTTTTTCACATCTAATTTACAAGCTCACTTTAGGTCAGAGGAACATTCACTTCCTTAACAGTTTTGTCATATACTCATTAATAATGACAAAATTAACTGATTATTGCATAAAGTTTCCTTAAAAATGTATTTCTTTCTAACTAACGTAGTTTGCTGGTTAACAGTAATTTAGGGCTGGCAGTTTGCAAAATTTTAGGTAAACCATCTCTAAAAAAATGTCTGTAATGTACTAATAGGTTAAAAAGTTTCAGTATCCTTCCTAACCATCGATCAAGAAAGACTGCATTTTTTTAATCATAGATGCGTTGCAAAGTTATCGATCGCTCGATTAGCTATATAGTATGTGTTTCGTCAGGGCTTTACAAAGTTTTGAATTCAGAGTTCTCATTCTCATAGTTTGTTTGCCACACAAAGCTGAAGGAGCTCAGTCTGTTGTACTATTTAACCCATTGTTGGGGGAATTCATATCTTCATATATTTCCCATGGATATTTTGGCGAAATCGACCGTTACGAAATGAAAAATCGTTCCGATGCGATAGATTTACTCAACACATCCACATTGTAGCTAAATGTGTTCTTTAAACCAAAGGCATGAAACTTAGAAATTATTAAATCCAAAAGATTTCCCAAAACGTTTAGCCAATAATATATGTTTTTTAATATTTTTTTCTCTTTTCTATTTCTCAACCGTTTTTTTTTTATTACAATTTTCCCATTCGCTTTAT
>CAHIKZ030000569.1:517500-562500 GCA_903632075.3 Acanthosepion pharaonis
TTTGTGGTGAAAAACACATTGATTTGGAAATTCTTGCAAAAATCAAATAATTCACAGATTTTGATGAAACTTTCAGGAATTTACAAGCGAATGAAATTAATGTAGATATGTTTCTTAAAAAAAAACTTAGATGACTAAAATCACGATAAAATTAGAAAATATTATCGTTTAGAAAAAACTCCTCTCGGTTAATTTAAATTAATTTTGAAACAGGTATTTGGTTTATTTGAAATATTAAATTTAATCTATTAGCTTGAAATTAAAACTAAAATAAAAGCTTCAAGAAAGATTTTTCATTTTTAAAATTATTTTGAACCTTAAGTATCGGAGGTATCTAATATAATTTTTTATTTAAATTCATAGGCCATGTAGTTAGAACGTTCTCTTTCTGAGCATGAGACCCGGGTTCGAATCCCACCATGGTCAATTTGTAAGAAAAGAGACTTTCTGATATTATCGGTCTGGAGTGGAAAGTGACTGAAAACCATATCATCGGCTGACTCAAGACTTGTGAGTTATCGATAGCTGTGCTAGCACGAGGTCACAAGTCATCGTGATCGAGGGCTTGAATGTGCCTGAGCAAGCTTCTTCAATAGGGATTGGCTAGCCGCCCTAGTAGAGGGTATCCTCGAATATGAGTGGCCAGCTATAAATAGATAGTTGGGATTCACTGGCCAACAAAATTTTGGAGGCATATATTTGAGACGATTTCTGCAGTATATTGGGATCGCTGAATTCGAGGAGAATTTTGGATTTGTCCAATTAGCTTTAGTTTGGTAGATATTGCTGAAATGAGTTTTACGTGTCAGCGAATCTGTACACAATGATACTAATTGGATTACTGTGTTACTGGTGCATGAATATTTCAATAAAACCACATTTATTATGCTATTTAGACAATTAATTGGTAATCAATGTTAAATATATGTATCACTTTTATGTAAGTTTTCTGATTGTATATGAATAATTAAATGGTGATATTTACTTACAGCATGCTACTACTTTGACAATGAACAAAAAGAGTCGGAATATTTTTCGATGACACCCTCATTTATTACAAGAGATTGATGGAAAATTATAAAATAAAAACATGATTTTCAATCAAATTTCAAACCAAAAGTAAAATAGCAAAATATGTAATTTATGCTATTTAACATAATATCTTACAAGCCCTGTATCGTAAGCTCTCCAGGTCATTGTACTTTACTTCATGTGAAAAAAAGCTTCTGATATGACTTCCTTCTTCACTTATATCACCAACGTTTTCAAGGAATCTGTCTAAATGGCTAAACAGGTAGTGGATTTTGTTACTCATTCTTGTTCCAAGAGCGCAAAAGAATTTTCCCATTGCTTCAATTAGTTCCTTCTAGTCATCCGATTTCTTCTTGCCCAGGAATCTTTTTATATATATATATATATATATATATATATATATATATATATATATATATATATATATATATATATATATTTCAATAGATATGAATAAATATAGTTTTAAGGTGTGCTATATTTATGGGATAACGTGCTCAATATCAGAGATAGAGCGTATGTAATATAATGAACATTGAAGTCGACACTAAGAGGCAACAGGTTATTTCATACTAGACGCAATAGTCAGGCCACCGATTGACGATTGCTTCTAGTATGAAACAGCCTCTTGCCTCTGAATGTTGACTTCAACGTTCACGTTTTATATATATATATATATATATATATATATATATATATATATATATATATATATATATATATATATTGATTGATCCATTAATACTGAATAGTGAGTTCGATCCTCACTGGTTCCCCACTTCTTAGGCCTTGCGACACATTTAAGCTACGCTTGGAAAATCACTATATAAAGTAAAAAATACATTTAAAAATTATTTGTGCTTCTCGAGGCGGTGTAATGGTTGGCAAGCTTGTCTTGTTAGAACAATTACGACTGATTAGTGAGTTCGATCCTCACTGGGTATCCCCTACTTTCAGCATTGTGCCACATCTAATCTACGCTTGGAAAATCATTATATATATATATATATATATATATAGAGAGAGAGAGAGAGACAGAGACACACACACACGTTTTATAAGTTTAGGTATTATTTTCTATTAAAATTTGTATTCATACAAATATATTTCGAATATATGAGATTAATTCTCAAAATGTATTCATGCATACAGATGGAGAACGAAAGTACTTGGTTAGTAAAAAACTACGGATCCTTCCTTGGTGAAGTTTATCTTGTCATCAAGAAACTGTTTAGAGAACAAGAAAGCATTATAATAAAAATAAATACACATAATATGGCTATACTATTCAACATGTATATGTGTGTGTGTGTACGTTAGTATGCGTAAAATTTCAACTAGAATTATATCTGAAAAAGGACAATATGAACAAAGACAAAAGAAATATTTTCCTTTTGTCTTTATTCATATATACATACATAACTTACGAAATGGCAATGGAAACAAACAATACTTTACTTTTCCTAGATTTGACAATACGATAAACTCCGTGTTCATCGCAAATCAATATTTTTTCATATATTATCACCATAGCAAAATAATAAAATAAAACCCGGTATTGTCATAGGATTCTTTTTAAGATCACTTCGAATTGATAGACCTCAATATTTATATGATGTAGAAAAATACATATTCAATATACCTTTAATATCCTATGATACCATGTTTATTTCATATTCAATGCGTAACAAAAGGCTCGTAAAATATTTCAAAATAAAAGAGTGGACCTTTCTGACAAAACCAACGAAACAAAATATATTGCTCACACCACCAAATCGATGACAAGTGAAATTGAAAAAAATGCATATCCGCTTAATATAAAATGTTACAACTATTTCTGAAACAATAAAAGACTAAATTAATACACAACAGAATAATAAGAGAAAACTTGAAGAAGTTATTTACTCTATCATCTGTAATAACACCGGTTAAAAGATCTTTGTTTTTCAAAAGGCACGTGATATTACAACGTTTTCCGGGTAAATGAGTTTTACTGACCCGAAAATTATGTTGAATTGACTCTCATTTTTTAACATATTGGGCATCAATATATTTCAATGATTTAATATTCTTCGAAACTGCCAGATTTTCACTCTCTACTCGTCGCTTTACACATGAAAGAGAATTCTTCACTTCGAATACACAAAATTATTTTCGGACTGAATACTTCCGGACAGGGAAAGAAACAAAATGGCTGCCGTTTAAACAAACGCACTTCGATTGATTTTAATCCTTTTTTTTTTTCTACCTACATCAAGTAATGTAAATTTTAAGTGTAGTCTGAAATTTCATAACATTTACAATAAAGAATCAAAAATAAAATTAAAAAAAAAAGATTATATGTGAAATTTATAAAAAAATGTTCAGTGGTTTTCAAACTTTATTATTTTTTCTGAATCCCATTAATTTTTTTTTTAATTCAACCAGTGTATGAAATATTCTGTCTGTAATAATAAAACCTTTAAAACTACAGGTTTATTTATCTAATTTATTTTACAATTTGACTTTATTAGAAATTTTTATAGGAATAAAAACTTTCTTTAATATCTGAAAATTAAGATGAATATGTGTGCTATGCATTGTCATATAATATGAAATTGAAAAGAAAGAACGATATTAACAATTAAAAAGATAATTATGCAAACAATATTTTAAGAAATAGACTTTTCTATAAATATTATTTGTATTAAAAATACAATTGGTCTTTTATTTATGCTGTTGTTTATACCACCAGCTTTTCATATAACAGTTTACATTCCTTAAAATTGTATAATTCTTTAGATATTAATGAGAAACTCTTAATACCATTTTTCTTGTTACAGATACGAATGACAGTATAGAGGCCAGAGAGTTCCAACCAATCTGCTGCTACCAGACTTGCAGGCAAGATTTGTGTATCAGGCTCTGTTGGTGGCCTAGTGTCTGATTTTACAAGTATTCAAAACTTTAATCATGAAATCTAAGCATAAAATTTATTTGATTTTACAAGTATTCAAAACTTTAATCATGAAATCTAAGCGTAAAATTTGTCTGATTTTACAAGTATTCAAAACTTTAATCATGAAATCTAAGCGTAAAATTTGTCTGATTTTACAAGTATTCAAAACTTTAATCATGAAATCTAAGCGTAAAATTTGTCTGATTTTACAAGTATTCAAAACTTTAATCATGAAATCTAAGCGTAAAATTTGCCACAACTGGAATTCTGCTACATATGTGGTGAATAGACGTTAAAAGAGCATTTGTTTCGATGTTCAAGATTTCATCAGAAGAATATATGAAACTTTGGTGTATTTTGGGGATCAAGATAAGTCATGATCTACCCACAAAGTTTTTAAGACTTGTACTGAAACCCTTCGCTTGTGGGCCTAAAGTAAAACCAAGCCGATGAAGTTTGGATTAGCAATTGTATGTTGTGAGTCCCAAAATCTTCATGACGATTGTAACTTCCATATGGTGAATGTGACAGGATAAAAGCGTCACAAGAAGTGGCTCTATCCTGATATTAAATCTGCAAGGCGACCAATTCCACAAATTACTGGTGTTCCCGTCCCCGTTTTTACTTTCTTCCCTGATCTTGATCAACATGATGACTATGGATGTTACAGAAACAATGGATGCATCTTCTGACAGCAGCTGCAAAATCAGTATTAGTATTTATCACTCTTGGTTGGGTGATTTTCAGACTGCAAAATTAAAGCTTTTTACACAAGAAGAGCTGAATAACATGGTTAGAGATCTGGCTTTGTCAAAAGAGGTAGCTGATATTTTGGGCACCCGCCTCAATGAGCATCGTGTTCTTGACACTGAAACTAAGATAACATTTTACCATCAGAGAGTCGATGAATTTGTTCATTATTTTTGTGAAGAAGACGGGTTTGCGTTTTGCAATTACATCCAATGCCTTCTTTTAGCAATGGGACTGTCTAAGTACAATCCAATCTCGAAACGAAATTTGAAGTGTATATTGGCATGTTTTCTTGTATCCCAAATGAATTTCTTCTTCTTCTTCTTCTTCTTCTTCTTCTTCTTATTATTATTATTATTATTATTATTATTATTATTATTATTATTATTGTTGTTGTTGTTGTTGTTGTAACCGAGAAAAGGTTACTGAATGTGAAATAACTAAAACGGAAGTATGGAAATAAAATGGTGATCTTTTTAACATCAACAAAATAAATACTCGCCAGCGGGATTAAGTAGATAAACCACTGCAAGGTATTTATGAGAATTGGTAAATGCTCATTAGTATTCATAGGTATGGTATATAACGATTATTATTATCATCATCATTATCATAATAATAATAATAATAATAATCTGCCCTCCAATTTTTTCTACCTAAGAAAGATAAACATGTTTGCATAATACCTATGTGTAATATACAAAATTTTAACACATTAACTGCCAAATTTTTGTAATGCACATTTTTGGCCCAGACAGATGTCTTAGAAGTTTATTTATTCCTTAAGTTTAATTTCAATAGTTAACATTGTCATTTTTATAGAAACTAGAACATCAAATATATATGTGTATAAAACATCAAAAAATAATATAAATTAGAAATAATTAAAAAATTACTTTTCATAATAGTCATTATTTTTCTACTCGTGAAATGTAAAATTACGACAGAAAGTGTCTTCTTACGGCTAATAATAAAAACTTTAAAAGCTAAGTGTTGTAAAATATACTTCTGGAAATGCAATGTATGTAAGCACTTCAATGTAAATACAAGTAATAACATATAGTGAGGTTAATTTTAACAGATCCCCAAACGGGGCTCATGGCAGGTAATGGGTTAATTCTTCTGGATTTTACAAAGTAACATTTGAAATAACACCTGCTCGGCCTGAGTGATCCAATTAACAACTCTGAAATGCAACAAAATGTTTAATACGTTTACGAGGAGAGTAATAACTGAACTAAAAAAATATATTACGCGAGAAAGAATTCTATAATCATGGAAAGAAACCGCTGAAAAAAAAAACATATGGAAAAGAAATAGTATATAGGAAATATTTAGAAACTTTTCCAAAACTGGGAAAAACTGGAATAGGGTGCTTAAGAAAAAATTGATAGCAGCAATCATTCGCCTAGTGTTTCAAAGAAGAAATAAATTAACGAAAATTAACGAATTCGTAAAATAAATTTTTAGCATCCAAAATGAAATACGATTGTCTGTTTTGTTTTTCTGGATTTTCTAAATTCTTTTCGTTTTTCTAAATTTAATATGTCAAATAACATAAATTAGAATTCACATAGCATTTATCAGGAGATTTTAATTGATATTACCAGCGTTGATTAAATGCCAGACATGAGAAAGTCGTTAAATGCTGTCCGTTCAAAACGAGGTACTTATGATCTATATTATTGTTAATGTAAGACTTTTATCTTCATGGAGAAATTCTTACATGTGTGCACTTGTAAAGTCTTATAATTTAGATGACATGAGCATTAATAACGCCTTCAATAGCTCAGTGGGAGAGCTGCTAACAAGATTTTATTTACAACCTTTGATGACATGGTGGTCTGGTTTAAGAAGGCATCGGGTCTTTTCGATGCCGCCGATAGATACATCCGTGCACTTACCTTAGTTAGAAATACGTATATGTTCTGAGGTTTATTTATTATTGACAGTCAGACTGTAAAGGCTTGCATGGGCTCTTTTGTTCACATTCATCAACAATACCGTCTCTTCCTGTCAATGTCGCCATCATCGTCCTTTGTACGTATTGTTGAAAAAGCCGTAACGAAATACTAACTTTTTCGTTTATGCTATTATTATATTAGTGTCTTTATCATCGTTCTGTTATTAATATCCGTCTTGCCTCTGATGTTACTTGGTTTCGCCGACAAAGGAATTTGTCAAAGTGATTCATTGGCAAGAATATATTGGTTGCATCGTAGCAACTTTCTTTTTCTCTTCTTCCCGTATATCTCGTTCGTCATATTCTCTTTGTTCTTTCTTTTTTTTTTAATTCCCGTCTTCGTTCCTTCTTTCGCTTATTCTCTTCACTTAATGTTTATTATTCTTTCATTAGAATTAGCTTTCATTTTCACATTTCTCTTTTCCTCTATGTATCTATCATTTGTATCTTACAACGTTTTCTCTTCTCCATCTATATTATCCTTGTTTTCTCTTATATAATCTATAGATCAGGGTGGCTGCCAGCATTGTTTAGTCAACGACGTCTGCATACTATTATTGCTGAAATAAAATATATGGGTTCTTAATATCTGTTAATCTAGCTTGGATTATATTAGTAAATGTCTATAATGATTTTTTTTGTTTTATTGCAGGTCTTTTACTATAGACCAGGGGTCGGCATCCTAAGGCACGCGTGCCACATATAGAACGCCAAGCAATTTTTAATGGCATGCAGCTGCAAATGACATCAGGAAATACAAAACAATAACTGCTACAACGCAAATAAGATATTTAGCTGTTTCAATTTTAATATATACTAAACTATATATACTATATATTACTATATAAAATATATTGTAGAACAGGTATATTGGCCTTGACTTGTATAAAAATACGTAGGTTGTTGGCACACTGAATGATTTTAAAACCCTAAGTCGGCACATAGCAAAAGTTTGCCGCCACCTCTTCTTCTTCTTCTTCTTCTTCTTCTTCTTCTTCTTCTTCTTCTTCTTCTTCTTCTTCTTCTTCTTCTTCTTCTTCTTCTTCTTCTTCTTCTTCTTCTTCTTCTTCTTCTTCTTCTACCCTTCTTCTTCTTCTTCACCTCCTCCTCCTCCTTCTTCTTCTTCTTCTTCTTCGTCGTCGTCGTTTCATACAACCACTTTCCCATATCAATGATTCGATGCAACTGACCTCGAGCAAAACCATGTAGGTCTTCATGAGAACTGTTCATTTTTTTTTAACCTTGTGGACTACCGCTGCAAAATTGTAAATTACTTTACTAATTAACAGAAATCAGATCACTTGTGGACTTTCAACAACGAAAATGGATAGGACATGTAAGTTAAAGATAGTGACAAAATCAAAATATTGAAATTCTACAACACTCCAAACTAAAATTTAGAAAGAAAGACCCCCATCAATACTAGAAAGAGCTCTACCAGATGCTTGCCTTGAGAATCCTTTTTTGCTAAAATTTTTTCTTATAGAAAGATTTTATGGCTGCTCATTTAATGAATGATGAAAGTTTCCTCATAAGGAAACGGTTCTATTACCATTCGTAATTATTCTAAGGCTAACATTCATTGTAGTGTCTTCCCTTCACCTTTGTTCTCTCTTCAGTTATTTTTTTTTTTTTTTTAACCCGCGCCAGGTTTAGACATCAGATAAATAAACTCCATCTGAGGACAACAGAAAATGACGGGCCTTTTTCATATTAATGTAGAAGCACGGGACCTGCTCTTTTATTGCCGTTTATATGGCGTTCTATACTTCAGGCTAACTCGTGTCACAACTGAAGATCTGAAGTTCAATTTCAAATCTCATTGTTCCTTTGTAAACGACGTTGTTTAGTATTGGTATAAATTTTCTGTAATTAGCTTAAGAAATTTCAAAACGTATTTTACAGACAGAACGGAATGTTTGAAAAGAAAATGAATGACAAACATGCTTTGGTCTCAGAGGATTTTATATCACTAAAACATATATATATATATATATATATATATATATATATATATATATATATATATATATATAAATGTACACCTGTTCAACACAGGAATAATATATCATATATCTGCATAGTCAAGCAGAGTGAAAGGTGACCAAAAATCTAGGGTTTTCCAAATAATATGGATATTCTTTTATGTTCTGGTGAGTCATGTTTAAGACTCCAGATTCAAGCATACCGAATTCTACTATGTCCCAAGTGAGTGCATGTTCCGCAAACGGAAAACGGTGAGTCTCGGGTTTACCCAAATTGAGGACTAGGATCCAGAGTTTCTTTCTAAATCCGGGGAATTTTCTGGAGGAGACATATTTATCTTCAGTCCAGGCCTAGGCTAAAAAAAAATAACCGCTCAGTTTGGCTGCTGTAAACAACGTGGAATTGACTGCCCCATTCGTTACTGTATGGACTGACGTCATTAAGCGGCCGCCATGGGAGCCACGTGACTTGCCTCCATCACAGGGAGATAATCGCATTGTGTGTCCCTACAATGAAAACAGATCATCAGAACTATGAATTCTGGAACAAAAATTTAACATTAATCAAAATAAACATGGCAGTAATTTATTTTATTTATTGTTTACAAACTGAGTAACTTATTTTGTTATGAATATACTTCTTCTTGATTTGAGAAGTATCGTGAAAAAATCATTATTTCAACTTTCTGTGGATACATTTATGCTTGTAATCTTTTAATTATTTTTAATGTCTTTCTTTGTTTTTCTCCATTTTTGTCTGTCTAACCCGTCATTTCTAAGGTATCACTCTCGGTATTGTTTTTAACTCTTTTCCTATACCAATTTTTATTCTCTCATTTGCCCATCTTTTTATATCTTCCGTCTATCGATCCATCGAAATCAAACCTATTTTCACCATCTTCCCTTTCGTCTTCCTTTCACTTTCTTCAGTCATTTAAAAGAAGTTCTTTCTATATATTTACTAAATTCGTGTTCATTTTTTCTCGTTCCCCTCCACACTATATATCCCTGTTCAGTTCGCTTCATCGTTTTGCTTTTTTGCCTCTTTTAAATCATCGTCTTATTTTCTAATATTTCCCTTTTACCCTTTTTGTCACCTTTATTCATTTGAAAGATACTCCTAAGAGTAATTTTAAAGTTCCTTTATTTCATTAACTCTTAATTTTGTTTTACTGTACATAAAATTTGATTTTTGCTTTCTTTTCTTTTCATTCCTTTTCCCTGTAGTTTTGTTTTTCTCCTTCCTTCTTGCTTTCCATCCATCTTACATTATATCGTTGTTTCATTCCCTCCGTCCTTTCCTCCTTCCTTCCTACTTTCATTCCCTCCTCGTTTCCTTCCTTCCTCTTTCCTTCCTCCCTTCTTTCCCCTCCTTCTTTTCCCCTTCTTTCTTTTCCTCCTTCCTCTTCCTTTTCTTTCCTAACTCCCTCTTTCCTTCCTTTCCTTCTTTCTTCCTTCCTTCCTCCCTTCTTTTCTTCCTTCTTTCCCCTTCTTTCCCCCTTCTTTCCTTTCCTCCTTCCTCCTCCTTTTCTTTCCTAACTCCTTCTTTCCTTTCCTTCTTTCTTCCTTCCTTCTTCTTTCCTTCCTATCCTCTTTCTTTTTCCTTCTTTCATTCCCTCATTACCTTCCTTCCACTTCCCTTCCTTCCTTCTTTCCCTCTTTCTTTCCTTTCTTCCTTCCTTCTCCTTTTCTTTTTTAACTCCTTTCTTCCTTCTTTCCCTCCCTTTCCTTTCCTCTTTCATTCCTTCTTTCCTTCCTATCCTATTTCTTTCCTTCTTTCATTCCCTCCTCATTTCATTTTTTCCTTTTCCTTCCCCCCTCCTTCCTTCTTTCCTCCCATCCTTCTTTTCTTCCCCTTTTCCTCCTCTTTTTCTTTCACCCTTCCTCCTCCTTCTCTTACCGCCTTCCTTCCTTCCTCTTTCTTTCCCCCTTCTTTCCTTTATACCTCCTCTCCTTCCTGTTCCTGCTTTCCTTCCACCCTCCTTCTTTTTCTTTCCTTCTCCCCTTCCCTCATTACTTCCTTTATTCCTTCATCATTTCCTTCCTTCCCTCTTTTATGCCTTCCTTCCTTCCCTCTTTTCTGCCTTCCTTCCTCTCTCTTCATTTCATTTCTTCCCTTCTTCCTACTTTCCTTTTTTAATCCATATTATTTCTTTCTATTATACTCTTTTTTCATTTTGTCTTTATTATTTTTATTATTTTTCTTCTTTCAGTTCTTCATCTCTCTTCTTCTTTTTTTTATCTTTCATTACAAGCCATTTTGTGACACGTTTTTTCTCTACTTATATTAGTCGAATATTGATATCGAAAGCAAAGTGGCAGACATAAGTTACGTCTATTTTTCAGACTGCAGTGGAGTGACTTCATTGCCAACACCGAATTCCTTAAATCAGCTAATCGGCATAGAATTGGTACATGCTGCACAATTCTCAGCTTCATTGTGGCGAGGATGGAAGAAGGTGGTCTTCCAATGACACACCTGTCTGGCGTACCGACCTCCGGATTCCGGAACAGGGTGCACCTCCTCGACAACATAAGCTGCGGACACGGAGATGTACTGACGCCTGTTCTACTAGGAAAACTAATCATGTTTAAAAGTAATAATTAAATTGATGTATCGGACAATCTCATCCTAATGAGCACTATTGCAAAACTATCAAGGATAGAGCGTTTGTCAATTATAAATGGACATTAAAGCCAGAGGCGACATTCTGTTTTATGCTGGACGCAATCGCCACGTTATGCGCATTGCGTTTTGGCTCGACTATTTCTATAGTGGAGCATTATCTGTTAATTTTTTTCACTCATTATTTATTATTGATTATTTAATTATAAGTTCTTGTTTGTTATTATTACTTTATTACTTTTATTTTCTTATGTTTATGTGTGGATTCGTTGCTTGTTTATTAATTTTTTAATTAATTAATTGAATTTATTATTTATTTTTATTTATTTTTGTTCATTTTTAGTTTTCGTTTTTTGAATAATGTAGTAAAATTCTGTTTCCATGTTCTGAACATTTATTCAGTAATTTGTGGTCGTCTGGGAAGGTAATTATAGCTATTTTCTCTTCCAGACAGAGTTTACAGCTTTGGTTGTAAAGTTAACAAACAATACTATAAAACAGTCACAAAACTGCATCCGGATCCACAATTATTTTCACTCAATAGGCCGTAGAACAATTCTAAACATAATGGTTACCGCCCACTAAGGATATTTGTTTTTGTTATTATTAGTTACTTTGTTTAAATAAATTCATTCGTTTTTTGCCTTGAGAAAGTCCACATTGGAGGAAACGCGTCGGCAACTATTACAGTTTTCCTACTCTCATTTATATTTATAAATGTATATATATATATATATGTGTGTGTGTGTGTTTGTATATATGTATGGGTGTATATATATATATATATATATATATATATATATATATATATATATATATATATATATATATATATATATATAAGGAACACGGTGGCCTGACGATTGCATCTAGCATGAAACCGAATGTCGCCTCTAAGTGTTGACTTCAACGTTCACTTTTATATTTACACACGTTCTATCTCTGATATTGAGCACTTTATCCTATAAATATAGCACACCTTAAGACTATATTTCTTCATATATATATATATATATATATATATATATATATATATATATATATATATATATATATATATATATATATATATATATATATATATGTATATGTGTAACTATAACTAATTATTTGTGCGTAAGTGGTTATTTCCCAGTCAATGGTAATGTGCAAAACCTGTCTAACAACGAATGTCCGTGAAATAAGAGATATGAGAGACAGGAAACAACTAAGTGGCAGTAGTTTTTTTGGTTTTTTGTCTTTTCTATTCAAAAGCAACAATTGACACAAAGAGAATCCTTGTTAGTTGACTTCTTTGTTTCTTTAATTGTAAGTCTTGTCGCTTTCTTCTTTTCTTTTTAGACGTGTTAAGGGCGCCTATTATTTTCAAATGTTTCATGGGTAATTTAAATCTCCCTTGTTTTTCTCATCGGTTGCTTCCGCCACTTCCCACTCATTTCCATAAATTATTCATATTCACGTCATCGCTTTTTATCGGCAATCTACTTTTCGAGCCACCTTCATTTCATTTCTTCTTTATGAAAGTCGGCACGTGTAGATTTGTTTACTTTCATTCATTCATCATTTTATAGTTTTACGAGTAACTGATTCTGTTTGTAGACAGTATTCGGAGCTTTGGATTTTGAGCGTAGACAAATGTACGTGGCATTCAGAGCCATTAGGATTTAATATGGCATTTTAGAAGTAGAAATTGCCTTGAGCATCTATTCTGAATCAAGTTCTCTCCAGGCCAGAATTCCAACTAAAATATATGATCTGTTGCTAAATATACTGGAAGAATGGTCAGTTCCTTACCATTGAAGGAAATATCTGAATACTCATGATATATTGTATCTTTACAAAAGTTATATCCGAGAAAGAATGACCTTTTTATGCCATGTCTGGGCTGGAACTATTTAATCATCACATTGCAGCCTTGAGAGTTTTAAAAAGCGTTTACCCAGCCTTGTGGGGAATGGAATAACTTCCATCCTACAACCCCTTTTCCTACAGACGAAATGTTTCTAGCCTCTCGCTATATCCATGGCAAATGTTCAAAAGTTCTACATACTTTAGTTCCACCAATTCAAACCTTTACGGTTAGGATACCCATAACAGGTACACAGACACGAATCTTCTTCCCTATTCTCTGTGTATTCCATTGATAAAGAGTAACTTCTATTGACGGCTTTTTCCCAAGAAGTTTTACTTTCTGGAACAGGATCGTGAGAGGAAGCTTCTCCAATCACTATGATTTTAATGTCTTTAAATCTAGCATCCGCCATTATCTATCCTACATATCACCATTGTTAGTTACCTGAAATCAATGAAACGGTAATATCTTTCTCCTTGTGAGGATAGCTGCTATACAAAATTTTCCACAATCATCTCAACAATTTTGAACGTATATTGGCATAATGAATTCAATAAATTGTGTGCCATGCGTGACACACACTTAGGCGATCATGTATCGAAAGATACATGGCAGACAAGGCAGATATTTTTCCCATAGTACGTTGCCATTTCTTTTTGCGGTAGACCATTTGCCATACAAGGCTTCTAGAACCCGGTCTGTCCTGCTATTTATCCATAGATGGGGGGGAGGAGAGGAGAATTCATACCTTACCCAATGGTATTAGCAAATAAGTGAATGTAATGGATTCGACTGTAATAGATATGGAGAGACTGAAATAGATATGAACAGACTGAGATAGATAGATAGATAGATAATATCAGTCAGTTATTTGCCATGTGTGATACACGCTTAGGTGATCATGTATCTTTCGATACCTGACTGACAATGCAGATATTTTTGACGGAGTAGAATGTCATTTCTTTCTCCGGTAGACCAATTGCCATCCAATGCTATAAAACCCTGTCTGTCCTGCGATTTATCCATAGCTGGGGGGAGGAGAAGAGGATTTATACCTTTCCCATGGTTATTAGCACGTAAGTGAATGTAATGGATTCGACTAGAATTCGAACTCGCCTCTCCAATTCCTCAATCCGATTCGCTATCCATTACACCACCGTATCGAATTTTGCCATATTGTTCGTCACTATTAGCCCCATTGACAGATATACAAAAAGCACTAGTAAATAGAATGCATATATGAAAGATCCAGCGTTTGACATTTTCTCCAAATAAAGGAAAGCCTTGGTAAAGTACGTAAAACTAAATTATCACAGTGACGATAAGACGGTACTAACTTTAATAACAGATGTGTGTCATCGAATGCTGATGTCTTATAAGAAAATGCTAACGGGGAAAACAAACCCATATTCTTTATCAACCACAAGCTCAAATCTTCACAGATGAAATATTGCACATTTTCAAGAGAACTTCTGAACATCTACTTATCTATCTGATATTTCCGTTAATGTTTTTAGAAGGGCGTGATTTCACGGTATTCACAGATCACATGCCAATCACTTATGCCCTCTAGAGCAAGCCAGACAAATATTCTTCCTGTGAAACAAGGCACCTGGATTACATTTCTTAATTCACTTCGGACATACGATACATAAACGGTGAAAAAATATTACAACAGACGAACTTCTATATTTTCGATAAATATGGAAAGCTTAAGCTACGAGAATATCACAGAGGAACAAGAGAAAAAAATATCTATTCTTTTGCAATTCAGGTAAGATACTTCACTTCAACTTGAAAAGGTTACCCCCGACTTTATATACG
Organism: Acanthosepion pharaonis; assembly: GCA_903632075.3. Taxonomy (NCBI): domain Eukaryota; kingdom Metazoa; phylum Mollusca; class Cephalopoda; order Sepiida; family Sepiidae; genus Acanthosepion; species Acanthosepion pharaonis. The sequence continues at coordinate 532,471 of CAHIKZ030000569.1, forward strand.
TTCATCCTAATTAAGCAAAATTTTCAACCACCTTCACGGATTATCACATTCTGGCAGACGGGCAACCAAAAAAGTGATGAAAGATTCGCGTTGGTTAGATCCAGTGACAGGACCCAAAGAGTGTGACTTCAAGGTCCTGCTTTAGACGCATTTACACGATGCAAGGAATGTTTTGTTGAACTGCATGAAACTAAATTACCCCAATGATAATGAGAACATAATACTAACCTTAACAACAGATACCTCATTGAACGCAGTTGGTGCCGTTTTACGGCAAAATATTAACAGAGAAAACAAACCATTGTTCTTTTGCTCTCTTAAGCTGAATTTCTTGCAGATGAAATACAGCAAATTTTCGAGAGAACTTCTCACTATCTATTTAGCTATATGACATTTGCATGATATTTTAGAAGGACATAGATTCATTGTATTTACAGATCATAAGCAACTTATGTCTTCTACAGCAAGCCCTATAAATATTTGTCACGTAAAGTAAGACATCTGAACTACATTTCACAATTCACTTTGGATATGCAATATATAAAAGGTGAAGAACGTATTGTTGTAAACGTACTCTTCCATAGTTTCATATCCTCAATAATTTCGTAAAGTTTAAACTGAGAGAATATCGCCGAGGAACAAAAGAAAGACTTTACTCTTTTGCAATTCAAGGAAGATACCTCACTTCAACTTGAAAAGGTTACTTCCGACTTTATATACGTCCATCGTAATTAAGCAAATGTTCAACCACCTTCACGGATTATCACATTATGCCAGACGGGCAACCAAAAAAATGATGAAAAAATGTTTTATATGGCAGTAAAATTAAGAACTGCAGCTTCCTAATCGGTCTATGGAACTGAAGTAAGCCATAGGCACCTCATTACAAAAGTTTTATGCCATGAAATGCGGCCTTCCTTTGCTTCAAAGGGCTCTTATGTAGAGCAGTTTGATATGTTGTAATAATAAAAATTGCTATTATTCTCACAACATTCATGTTTTTTGTCATGTCTTTTATAACTTTATGCCTTACAATTATTATATAAAATAGAAACTTAAAATACCCACTATTAATAACCAGTAGAATTTTAGAGGACTGTTCAAATTACAGTAGTAGTTTATATTAAAATAATCCCTTAATTTGTTCCTATCAGAGTTCATACTTGTTTGCTTTTTTTTTTCATTGATAAGAGAAAAAAAAATAACTGTTTTACAATATATTGCAATGTTATTACTGACGTATCTCAATTAATGAGGTAAAACGCAGCTTATCTGAGCTGTTGGGGTTGCGGTGGGAAGTTATAATTTCATTTTACTTGCTACTTTTTGATATATTGTATTCATTACATTTGAATAATATTAATTAACAAACTTTTCTGGATTTAAATTATAAATATTTTAAGCAATTTCATATCTAAATGAATCAAAAACAAAGATTTTCTAGTGCTTCATATTCGACGATCTTTGAAACTAAATGCTCAAAAATTGGTGCAAGTTACAAATCTTCTTTTTGGTGTCACTACTTATCATACCAATACCCAACTTTTCCCGGGTGATTTTTTTGATATTCAAAAAGAAAATGAAAATCGACCTACCCTACCGAACATGTCCACTGAAATAAAAACTTTGACGGAGCAATACATTCATTGTCAAAAAAAAAAAAAAAAATCGACCATTGGTAAATTTCAGAGACATAGTGGTAGATTCATCTGCATATCGACATTGTTAGTCCTTCTCCTACTCACATGGTTTCACCTATATGTACTGTACTGTACTGATGCGGCATTCACCCTGGGCGGATTGAGCCGGCTTCTTTCCTGTTATGAGAAGAAGATTCTTGGGATAAATTACAGAAGTAGGGTACCCAGGACCGTTCTTGCTTGCCGCGGGATTCCCACAGACGCAGAGACAGGAACGACCAAAAGCCGCCGGTTACCGATGCAGACGCTCCTTGGATTTTCACCAGAGCCCTTGTTAGCCGGCGTGTGTGTCAGACCTGTCCGCCTTGGTGGTGGCCCTACCAGGAACGAAGTTCCGGGCGGCATAGCTCTGACACTACCATTTACCCCCCCACACACACACACCGACTGTGAGGTATGGGTTGGACTTTGGGGGCTTACAGTACCAGGTTTTCCCAAGCGGTCCCCCATCTAAGTACTGACCTGGCTCTACGCTGCTTAACTTCGGTGATCGTACGAGAACCGGTGTTTCAGCGTGATTTCACCTATATGCTCACTATAGTGAATCGTTTTAGTCGATGGCCTGCTTCTTTTCTTATTCTAAAAACTTCCGCAGCGACTATTGCAAAAGTTGTAATGAATAAATGGATCAGTACATATGGAGTTTCATCTGTAATTACTACTGAGAAAGGAGCACCGTTACAATCTAAACTCTTCCAGGAATTTGTCAAACTACACGGAGTTAACCATATCCGAACTAATGCTTACCATCACTGTGCCAACGCGATTGTGGAAAGATTCCACAGACAGTTAAAAACTGCATTAGCCACAAAGATTGACCTTTACAACTGGGTAGATAATCTACCTATTACTTTTCTATCAAGTCGTAAACTTCTGAAAGAAGTCATACACTGCACACCAGCAGACGTCGTTTCATGAACGATTTTGGCATTCGGTCAAAGTGGAACACGTTTGGCCGGTCAAATAAAAATATCAAGTAAATCCTTCTTATTTCTTCATACCAATGAGTCGACTACTGAAAACTTTTATATACATAAAAACCGACTATTATTATGAAGACGATTTCTACTGAAGTTCACCTAAACAAGACTCGAGAGCCATTTAAGGCTTACTAAATGAAATATGTAAAATAGAAGTAGTATTTGCAAGTAATGATAAGGAGGATTGATAATAATTGACCTTTGACTTGAAGACGTTAAGATTGTAGCGTAGAATCATCCACGTCGTGGTCTGCTGTACAAAGTAGTGGTTCTTTGAGAATTTCCTTTTTACAACTAGAATACGGAGGAAATGAGAACGATTCGACTCCATGGGTGTAGCATAGAGTGTTTTAATGTGTAAATATTTGAACCTGTGCATCTAAAGAACAGAGTACATTTAAACATGGGCTGTATAAATAGCGATAGTCTTACGGGATTGATTCTTTGTGAAGTCGGCCGCATCTGGAAAAATATGACATCCGTGAAAAGACTGCGTAAATTCTTTGGCATCTATAAAAGATATAATGATATGAAACGATAGCTTCAGAAAATGCAATAGAAAGCAAATGTTAGGATTTTTTACTATAGAAATTCCTTTTTTCAGTATGAAAAATCTATAAATAAATCATAATTAAGTTATGCGACAATTTCAGACACGAATATTTTAGTGTGTCTTTCAGTATATTTGTCTCTCTCCTTCTATCTATCTCTCTATACCTCTATATATATAGAGAGAGAGACAAAGAGACAGACAGACAGAGACAGAGAGAGATGCGTATGTTATATGCATGTTATGTGTGTTATATATATATGCTTGTAATTCGAGGTGACGCAAAAATCCCTAGGTTAGTGTCCAGACACACACTGTTAGTTCACAAAGGGCGAGGGGACCGTAATCCTTTTTATGACACACTTTGGAGTGAAGGGGACCTTTTTAGAACAACGTTTTAGGAGTGTGAAACCTATATATAAAATAACTGGTCTTTGGTCGTCTTCGATAGACACCCTTAAATGTTACACACTGGTAAATTTTAGGCCGTTCCTGAAAGTAATCAACATATAAACTGACACACCTTGACGATTGACTTTAATAGAACTTGTTTATATATATATGTCTGTGGATGCACGTGCGTCCGCGTGTGTGTATGTGTTCCTGTGCAAATTAAAAACATAGCTATGTAGGTCCTACCAAAATATACATTAATTTAGAATGCATTTAAGAAAAGTAAAATATATTTCTTGAAACTTTAGTTTTAGTTTTAATTCCATATTATTTATTCGAATTTTTATAAAATTCACGTATTTTCTTGTCGTTGTGGTGAAGGCAACTACAGTTGCCTCCCCCTCGAATTTTTCGACTATAAAAGAAATGGTCGAACCCCACTTCTGGTCAGTAGTCAAATTGGGGGAACAGTGCCTTCACCTGTTCATCTGTCAAACTCTCTGCCTTGAGCAGAGAGGAACCCGGACGAGGCTTTGCCGAAGGGCAAAGTTTCGTCCGGGGAAGTAGACAGACCCTGAACCCGTTTATGCGGGTTCTAAGGGAATATTTTTGGCCGAGCCTACGGGCTCGAAGAACCCACGGTAAACTCGGCCTTGTGCCACATACATCCCTTGTGGGAGTGCTGTTAAATATAACAGTAGTCAAATTGCATTGAATAATGCACCACTGCAAGCTTAAGCGTTCGTATATTATTGTTTAGAGTGGTAATTTCCAAAAGCAATGATAGGTTTTACTTTATTCTTTATCGTAGTCATGAGAAGAGATTAATTTCTTTTTCTTTTTTGTTAAGATTTAAATACCTTCATTTCAAAATATCTTTTGATAGAAGACTTCAAAATGTTATGCTGACGTTTGAGATCATTCATATTTATTTCTTTTAAATCATTTTAAATCAGTTCTGTTTTTCATACCTAAGCCATAGATGAGTGTTTTTTGCATTAGATCCCCCGACATAAAACAAGGGGGAAGAGATGAGAATATAAAAACAGGGAAAAACAGTGAGATCATAGATGGAAATAAATAATTTGTATTTATTGCAAAACATCTGGTTTGATCACTAAATACACAGTAGAAGCGCCAGATATCTGATATGGTGATTCTGCTATGGATCTAAAGATTTTTGATAAAATCCAAAGAAGAATCTGTAATATTATTGGTCATAATCTGGCATCTCGGTTCCAGTCACTTTCTCAACGACTTAAACTAGCTCCCCTGGTCATTATCTATGAACATGGTAATTTCATGGTAACTGTTCTGATAGAAATTCCTCTTTTCTAACTATGAATTTAAGCGCAGTACGAGACTAATGACATGACCATCATTTTACAGTTGGAAAGGCGAGATGAACCGTAAATTCTATGGTAAGAGTTTCTTCTCTCGCACTTCCCGGTTTTGGAAGTCACTTCTGGCTTCTTGATTTCCAGTCAACTTTGATCTTCAAAAATTTAAATGCAATATCTATCGCTATCTTCTGTTGACTTAATTACTTTTATTGTTCTCTATTCTTAATAATGTGTTTTATTCTCTCATATTCTCTCACACTTAGTAATCCTTTGTGTCTTAGTGGTTTTATTACCTTTCTTTGGGTGAAATTATTAAAGAAAAAGAAATAAGAAATAAAATGATCGAGATTGAGAGAGAGAGAGAGAGAGAGAGAGAGAAAAGAAAAAAGACAGGACAGTTTGTGGAAAGAGATACAAAACAAAGTAAAAGTAGGAAAAAAAACAAATATGGGGAAAAAAATTGATAAGAAAGAATGATACTCGGTTTACAATAATATCAACTAATTTTTGCATTGTCTATTTGCCTACTGACTGGTTTTGAATGTGAAACTTAGCGTCGGTTGTGGACATGGTAATAAGACAAATGTGATTGCAGAAGGTTTACGAGATCGTGACCTTTATTCGCCTTATTAGCATCCGTCTCCGCATTCGTTTTTGGCTTTAATCCTGTCGGCAGGGGGTTGCCGGTTGGCCCATCCAGCTGGTATGAACGTCTACCGACTATCACTGACCCACATCCTTCCAATAGTCAACAAGACTTAATTCTGTCATAGCATGGCTTTAAGACTGGACCGCCCACACTGATAGGAAATCTGAAAAATACTTTTTTGTTTTCTTTCTGTCTTTTTAATTTTCTTTTTAATTAGAGCTGTACTAGAGCTTTAGTAGTTACTGTATTCCGCTGCTTATAAGAAGGTTCAATGCAGTAGACACTCACAAATTTTGAAGTAATGTTTTCCTTTATATTTTATAGCTCTCCCCAATTTTACCCACTGAAAAGCATAGTTCATCATAAAATCTGACTAAACATGACAAATTCCTCACAGACCGAGAAGTACCAAATTTATGGTAACAATTTAAATAGTAAGAGTACATAATGCCAGTAAAATCGAACCTTATTGCAATATGGAATCCTCACTAATCGTGATGAATATATCACAAACTAAGAAGTAGGACTAATTTTAAATTAGATACATGTGAATTTGGATACAGTAGGATAAGTTTACGGTGCAAAATTTACCGTAAGTAATGTTCTCACAGACATATTTGCTTTATCTGTTATACTCCTTATTTCTATTTCTGCACATTTTTCGTTGAGTCAGTCCTCTTTACCTTGCATGCATTTGTTCCTGATTTCTTTGTGTGTTGCCCTAAATTCTCTTCCGAGTCTTATAATATTGTCTGCTGAATTATACAATTATTATTATTTTCGTATCTCAGGGATTTGGCTAGAAAGAAAGAAGAGAAGATAGAAGTGTTTAAAACCTACCTGCCAATACCTCTTAAATAATGGCCCATTCCCTTTCCTTTACGCAGACAAACAAAAGACACTACCTGGTTTCAATGAGAAAATAAAAGAAAAAAAGTAAGAAGTGTTCAATGTCTGTTTCAGTGAAATGGAAAAAGTCAATTTCAAATATTTTAATTTGTACCTCCTTCTTAAAATAACGAGCAGCAGTCACATTTGTGTTTGTTATTTTGTAAAAGTGAAGCTCAAATTTTTAACGATCGGATTGGGAAAATTCTACTGATATTTTATTGTTGCAGAAACTGCCATGAGATTATTCAATCATTAACTTAATAATTAAGATTCATCAGAAAATCCAAATAGGAAAACCATGAAATTTGCACGGGTCTTTGTAGTTACGAATAATGAGCTAAATGTGATAGAATGGGCTGATATATATATATATATATATATATATATATATATATATATATCAGTTCTGTTCCTAGTCTTGGAATTGTTTTTTGTCTCATTTTCATCATGTCAAGAATTTCATCACTTATCCATTCTTCTTTTTACATTTCTATTTTACTAATTCCGTGTAGTGTATTTATTGTATGTCAGCTTTATTGCGAATCTGCTACCGATTTTCAAATGAAGTTTATCAAGTAAAACCGATTTTCTTATATCAGGAACCATTCCTGAAACCTGTTTTCACCTACTGCCTCCTCAGAATAATATTCGATTGTATAAGTTCTCAAATTAAACATGACGAGAAATAATAGTCGAATATCTTTCCTTATTTTGATCAAAATAATATTGTCATTTACCAGGCATCATTTCGGGCTTCAGAATAGGCATAAACAATTGAAGAACCAAATGGTAAAGATAATTTAATTTTTCGCTAATTTATTTACACGATTATTTCCCCTCCCCTCGTTACAAATATATACACTTGTTATTTTAGTGTGTTTCCCTCCTCTTTTTGCTCTTCATTGTCGTTAATATTCTTTTCGTTGATCCAACGATTGTCTCCTGATGAGATGTTGGTTGAAAGGGCTTTAGAGACTTTTAAAATTAAAATCAATACATTCCTTGTTTTTAAAACTATATATAAATTTTGTACCTCCAAACATTTTGTGTATATATATATATATATATATATATATATATATATATATATATATATATATATATATATATATATATATATATATATATATATATATATATATATATACGACCTTTATATGAATCCTTCATGAGCTTCCGATCCTTAGCTATGTTTAATTAATAATAAACATGTCGTTTTCGTTTATGATCGATTTCATCACGAGTCTTCTGTTAAGCTTGGAGAGTAATTATACATTCTTCTTGCTCAAAATAGAGTCAAATAGTGTTATAAAAAAACCTCGGAGAATTACAGTAAGATATCTTTAATCATTTCTAAGATACAGTGGTTAAAAGCTTAATCTAATAAATGGACAATTTTCCTGTTACACCCTGTATATATAATACCGTATTATATTTTATAAATACCTCCGCTACGCACCTATTAAAATTTACTTTTTGGAAGCAATATGAGGGTGGGCTGAAAATGAGGGAATGATGCTAGAGCCGTCAAATCTTGCTTGCTTTAATTTCAATTTTTCTTATTAATAACTGCCTTGTTTTTTTCCATGTAACCTGGTAACTGACTGTTCAAAGAAACTGCGAATGCAACTAGTAGTGATTTACCTTGAAAAGGAACACGATTTGGCACCGTGTTATTATCTATTACCTGCAAAATATGGTTTAGCCCCCAACAAAATTCAAGTTGCTATATGATGCTCATGGTTGCTACATTAGGGATGATGCTCCATCTTTATCAACAGTGCAAAAGTGGGCAGCTGAATTTAGGAGGGGACTGGAGAATCTTGAAGTTGATCCAAAGGTCTGGAGGTGCTGCAACTGCCACCACCGAGGAATATCTTGATCACCATATGGTGATTGACGATAAATCAAATAGCCAGTTCTTTTAGCATATCTCCTGAGAGAGTTCAGAATATTCTACACAATGAAGTTGGCATGATGAAGGTTTTTGTTCGGTTGGTGCCACGTCTTCTGACGACTAATCAAAAGCGCCTCAGGCTGATCACATCACGAGAAAATCTGACATTGTCTTAGATAGATCCAGCTGGTTTCCTAACTCATGTTTAGTGTTGGTTTCATCACTTTGAACCAGAAACAATGCATTCATTGGAGTCACCTCACCTGCTCCAAAGAAAGTTCATTTCACCTGCAGGGAAGGTGGTGGTCTCAGTTTTCTGGGATGCAAAAGGTGTTTATTTTCATTGTATCTTCAAAATAACCCCATCGTCAATGGAGACTACTATGCCAATTACTGAGTTAGTCATGAAAGACTACCAAGACCAAATATCCAAGAAAACTAACAGAAGTGGTCTTGTTTCTTCAGGACAATACTTCAGCACATATGTCCTTGGTTTAATGGCTGCTGGTGCGTGACTGCGGCTTTGAACTGAGAGTATCTAGGTCAGTCTATGAACTTTTCAGCCAACCCACATATATTGATAATATTTTGAAGTTTCTAACAATTGACATTCAAGCTAGTTTTTCTAGGGGAATTTAAAAAAAAAAAAAAAAAACAATTCCACCCAACTCTGTACGCGATATTTCTGAACCTTGAACAATACCCAGAATTATCCAGGTAGTCCACGGGTATAACTCTCAATACAATCAAATTCAGTCAAGATTAGGAAGCACGCGTCTTTTGGGGTGAAATATTCTATAAAATACAACGAATGTCTTATAATAACGTGTGACCTGCAAAACATAGAAAATCTGATGCCCGAAAACCATAAGAAAATTTGGCCCGATCTTTGTGAATGAATTGAGTAGGCAAAACTGTTCGTTGACGTGCTAACACGAAATCATAAGTAATCGTGGCCGAGGTTCAAATTGTAACTGAAATCCGTTCAGCATAGTTGCCGTCTAAACCACAGGTATGCTACGTTTATTTTGAATGTTCTAGGACAGTTGCGTAATAGACATTTGCGTCCCGGACAATTTTGCGTCCTGAACAATTTTGCCTCCATAGACAAATGCATCCATGGATAATTGCGTACCTCTGATAGTGTTTTGAAGCTTTTAAAGGCAGATACCATAAATTTTGAGAAAAGCATAGGTAGTAATCATAATTTTTTTAAAATGTTATACAATAAAAAAATAAAAGTTTATTTTTGTTTAAAATGCAATGACAGATTAACAGTGTTGCAAGATCGCTCTACACATCGTCAGTATATTTTTTGTTTCATCGGTGTTTTTTTTATGATAGTGGTAGCTGTAATTTTCCTTATCCAGAAATATTTTCCACTTAACCATGAGTTCCAAATTAAAATATAATCTATAAAACCCAGAATCAATTAGATGTTTCTAGTACGCACTGATAGAGTCAACTAAAACTGCTAGCTTAATTTTCTCTTGCTTTAAAGAAGAAATTTTTCTCTCATTTATTATTTATAGCAAAATCATTTTTGCTTATTTAGAGTAATTAAAATATTGGTGCGCAAATTTCTATATTAAACAACTCTTGCAAAAAATGGTAACTTCAAAAAATTATCTGAGATACCAAATTACCCAGGGACGTATTTGTCTAGGGACGCAAATGCCCGGAGACAATTGTCTGGTACGCAATTGTTTGGGAGGCAAATGTCCAGTACGCAACTGTCTGTCCACCGGATTTTGAAGTACAGTAGAATCCCTGACAACCGGACTAAGAAGGCCTTCCGTATATGAGGAATCGGTTTCAAAGTCCGGATATGAGGGATCATATTTAGATTAACATAAAAGAACTGAAATCAGGTTTAACATTTATTTTGAATGTTTTATAGTAAACAAAATAAGCTAATGGTGAATGAAATAGAACGGAATTGATTTTAAGGAAAAAGTAATAAATTATGTAATGTTAATGAAAATTCATTAAATTAAGTCTGCCACGTATGCAAAATAAATAATGTAACGAGGATTTTTTTAATCGCTGTTGCATGATGATTCTTTCTCTTCTAATGTTATTCTCAACTTTTCCGCATTTCATTTTGCTTTTGTTCTTGAATTTTTTAACACTGTGTGCATTATTGCTGAATGCTGGCTTTCTTTCCATAAAACTGACAACCTTTTCAATAGCTTTTTCAATTTCAGTCCAGGTTTCCTCACAATCATGTATCTTGTCTCTATCTTTTTGCCGATGTGTCTCGTTGTCATACTTTCCTCTTATTCCCATCATTTTTTGCACCAATAAAAACAATTAGAGTGAAATAAGCATAAGCAATTATCCAAATAAATAAATAAATTTCATGAAAAACAGAAATTTCAAACCAGTTACATATCAACCAAATAGTTCAAATATACAATGCCGGATATGCGGTATTCCGGATATGCGGTATTCCGGGTATGTGGGATTCCAGATATGAGGGATTCTACTCTAATACAACCATGTCTGAGCAAGCGTTTGCAACAGGGACTGTCAAGTATACCTGTCTAGTAGACGAATAACCGGCCATAATGTTTATTACTTATATTCGATTACTCTGTTTTGTATCTATTATTTCTTTGCATTCTTTTTAAGCCATGATTAAATTTTTAAATATTAAATCCACGCAAAAATGTTAACTTTCTTCCATTATTTGATATTAACTTATTTTCGATATTTCACTTCTTATAAAACTCCCAGTTTAATAACTTCCACCTCTGTTGGATGCCAAAAAATCTGCCTATAACAATTTCTATCTTTTATTTACCCTGCTACTTTTTTATTTTTTATTTTTGTCAGTGTTTTTTACACCTGACTTGCGAGTGAAACGAACCGGAGGAAAAAAAAACCCTTCAAGCTGGTATTTCCACTGTCTCATCGACTTTTTCTCTTTTATTTCTACGGCTTGTAGTCAACAACCCCTATATCACCTCAGCCTTACATCGCTAATCTCCCGTTCCCACTTCGACGACCACCAGGTTTTATCACGTACGCTCATCAACACCGACACTGAAGTCTCGCGATTAAGCTTCTCTCGGGCAACAACCATTCGAGTTAACGCCACACGAACCATCCACAAAGACTGTTTTCACTGATGCCTTATTTCAGATGCGAAGAAAAAAAAAAGATCAACGATCATATTCTCTTCAGGCAATGAATAACTTTATTTAAAAAAAAAAAGTGACGGTTACAAAATTATTTCGTCATATTTGAATATGGCTTCAGTGGATAGCATTAACGAACAACATATAACAATGTCTCTCACTCAGATAACAGAAGGTCTGAGGCAACAGTTGTTAACTTAACGTCGAAAAGAAAAAGTTATAAATAAGAAATTATGGCAAATTTGGACCTTCCTACACGAAAAAAAAAGAACTGTGTGTCAAACGGATGTTTTTTTCATTGGCACCAATTAGTGTTTATCAAAATGATTTTTATATATATATATATATATATATATATATATATATATATATATATATATATATATATATATATAAGCAAATATATGGATATAGATCCGACAGTATGAAGAAAATATATGGAAAAACAAAAATCCGAATATGCAAATATGCTGTTTTAATGTTATTTCAATGTCGACGTCAGACGTTTCGGTCTAGTATACCTTCTTCAGGACATAGTTATTAAAACATAATTAAAATTAGACGATATTCAAGTCAACATGAAAAGACGATAGACATAAGAGTAAGACTAATCCAAACAGAATAACTGAAAATTTTAAGATCTGCGTTCTGTTTCACAATATGATCACGTCCTATTTTTACATATTTTTTCTTTATATATATATATATATATATATATATATATATATATATATATATATATATATATATAAAATAAGTTTTATAATTTATACATCATTTTACAGAGGAAAAAAATAATGTAGAAATTCCAATAGCAGGTGCAACTAAAATTGACAGTTCATACAACACAAAGAATAAATAATGACATTATGAAAATGCTGACGTTACTTTTTTCTTTTTATGTGCCATGTCCTTTCAGAACGTAGGGGATCATGGCTCCCAACTTTCTCCTATTCCTCGTTGCTCTCAATAAGTTTCGTCCCTCTGTCGCCTCCCCTAGACCACGTTCTGTCATCCACTTGCTTAAGCCCGCTAGGTAATGTCATGCGTTGCTTTCCCTTGTCTCTCTTTCCCTCTATCCCACCTGTGAGTATCAGATTCTCCAATACCGCATTTCTCATTACGTGTCCAAAAAACTTCAGCTGACGTTAAGTATAAGACTCCTCCTTGTTTGCATCATCTCCATGACCTCATCGTTGCTCACTCGCTCGATCCAAGATATCCTCAGCCTCCTCCTGTAGAACCACATCACCGTCACTCCGAGTCAATTCATCTTTGAGGAGACCCTGCCGCCGTGAAGGAGGACAGATGTCACGTAACAGCTCACTACTATTTCTTTATTTCCAATGAGATCCCCCTGTCTCGGAATACTCTGTGCAGCTTTTGGAATGCGTCCTTGGCCATCCCAATGCGTCTACGGTTCTCAGTGTCGCACTTGCCGTCCTCTGTCAATTTGATTGGGGAAATTCTACGGATATTTTATTGTTGCAGAAACTGCCATGAGGTTATTCAAACATTTACTTAATAAGATTCATCAGAAAATTCAAATACGAAAACCCTGAAATTTGCACGAGTCTTTGTAGTTACGAATAATGAGTTAAATGTGATAGAATGGGCTGATATATATATATATATATATATATATATATATATATATATATATATATATATATATTCAAAGATTCATCATGTATAGATTTCTCAACGCAAACACATGTAGAAAACCCCTCGCAAGATGAAGCTAATTTACTAGATGTAATATAGCACAGCTCATCATGTTGCAGTTTTTTTGTATATATATATATATATATATATATATATATATATATATATATACTATGTACTAGTGAGCAAGTCAAAATGAGCAGACTCATTTTATAGTTCACCAATAGAAGGGTTAACCAATCAGAAAGCTCAAAATATTCAATGCGACGTGTATAAAGGCAGCCATTTTTTCTCCCAAATTGTCTGCACTGCCAACCTGATATCGAATACTTAAAGAATTACTTAACAACCGCTACTTTTTCTGAATCTTCACTACCGACCTCTGATAGTGAACATATTACAGACTTCACTAAATTCCATATTCAGAGACTGCAGCAAACATGGTCAACACATCATTCCTGGTGGTGGGACTATGTGACACTATTTGGCTTGCTAAAAAAAGAAAGACGAAAAAAAGAAAGGCGAGAATTAAATTTAGGTGATAAGAAGCCATCACGAAAAGGACACTAAGCGGTGTTATTTTTCTGACAAGGAAAAGTGGTAAGATTTTTATTTTCCATTGTCGAGAAAGGAAGATACTGGATTTAATCTGATTTATGTTAAGGGGGCGGAGAAAGAGATATGGCCAATTTGCCCATGGCAATGGTGGAGGTTCCAGGTTGATCGGATGACCTGCGAAACAGAATTCCAAAGAGATAAAAATTAATTGGGTCGCAGAAAAATGTCTGATTGGACCAACCGTAGGATTAAAAAAAACAAGAATGCCCGCTGACCACCATGAAGGAAAGGTTAAGCCTTTGTCTATATGTAGAATATCGTTTGGAAAAAGCATCTGTTTATTGTCGGGACTAGATATGATAAGAAATTTATTTTATCGGGACGAAAAGTTGGCTGTGTTTCGCCAGATAACCACCCACTTGATAATTGGCGAAAATCTCGTTGACGAATTCCATATGAAATTCGATTGCGATTAAGGGACCACACTATGGAAGAAAAAGAAAAGAAAAAAAAAGGAGATCATTTTTTTTTTCTTTGAGCAAGATTTTTTTAAACCGAGGCTAGTCTGGCCACACCCACGCTGCTGAGCGCCAATTGGCTGACCGAAAACAAAGGAGTGGATTCTGGCTTTGGAATTATCAAGTCGGCGTCCATATAAGCAGAGGCGCAGCGAGTGGAAAGCAGATCCAGTTCAGTTCAGTTCAGTTCCAGTTGGAGTTGGCAATTGGCAGAGACAGTTACAGAGTTAATAGCCTCGCAGGAAGCTGACTGAAAGATATCCACGCAATTACGACTCATCTTCTAATCAAGAACAATTTATTTTTGAAGAACGACTTAGACTCACACCACCAAAACAAGTTTTACGAATATCGCCTGAAGATACACCAAGAACCAGTTTCTTAAAGAACAAACAACTTAAGATGTTAAGACTCGCCTAACAAATACAAAGTGTCACGAATCCATATAGCGGGTTGGGAAGAAGAAGCAGTCCTGTATTCAACAACCAGATATAAAGTATTGTTATCCTTTTTTTAACACATTTGAACTTTTCGAGTTATTATTTTATTTTCTTTTACATATACTTGTGTGGTGTTACCTTTGGCCGGAATCAGCTTGCATTACGGCCCGGTGACTGATTAATTTTGTCTGCCTAGATCAATTCACAACTTGGGTAGGTTAGACTGGAAATCAATGCAGTTACTTCGGTAACCAGACGTTGGAGGCGAGCTGGGAACGACAAGGCTGATACCGAATCTAACCAGATTCTTATCCGAATCACCAAAAGGTTAGAACGTCACATTTGGTGCCGCGACCAATACCAAGCCAGTTGATCGTCACAGGACAGGATAGCTCGACGGACGCAACCAGGCAGACGTCACATTTGGCGCAGCGACACCCGGGGGTTGGGGCGTCACAACTATGCAAGCATACAGAACATGCATGACAGACCCCTTATTTTCCTCCTCGTTACTGTAGCCTGATAACCCAATGGTATGACGCTTGCTTCCTCTCCGAGCACTCCAGGTTCGACTCTCAGAGTCGGTAGAAGATGCTTAATACTGATAAATTCCAAAGAGAACAAAACATCGGTCCAATGCTTTTCTGCATCTGTTAGCATTGGGAATTCCGGTCCTAGACATGATGAATCATTATGAAAATCATACAAATCCTTCAATTACTAATCAATAATATAATCTATGCTGGATCCTGCTTCTAATTCTTTGGATGGGAACGGCTTGTTGAAGAGTCTTTGCTCTACTAGAAATGCGGGTTCTGTAATCTTGTATAGTGTCACCTCCAGGAAGGATGAGATGTGCTATATATCTGGTAACATGGTCTCCTCTTCGACAATATAGCCTGTTGGCCCATTGGTATGACGCTTGCGGTCCGGGTTCAACTCTCAGAGTCGACAGAAAATCCCGTCTAGTGCTTTTCTGCATGTGTGTGTATTGATGATTCCGGTCGTAATCATTATGAAAAGTATACAAATCCCCTAATTACTTTTCTGTATATGTTATATATTCGCATTATACTATTAGACATTTTTAGAAATTTACCATAATTATGAAAGATCATTGAAAGTACTAGTTTTTGAAATAAAATCTTCAATCCCTTTACCATTTCACCACAAACTAATGAAATAAAAGGAGGCAGTTATGGAAACCTTAACTTTTACAAATGTAGTTTTTCCAGGATTTATTGACTGACAATGATCATCGCGTTTATTTTAATATCAGTTGGCATTCTTCTCGTTAATATTTTGTTGCCAGAATCAGTAACAGAGACAATTTTTTAATTCTCTACTCTTGAATAACAGAAATAATATATATTTATTGGAACAAAATAACAAATTTTTTTACAGCCTCTTTGTCATACGGGACAATGTTCTATCAGTGTTGGTCTAAAAGTACTCAATTAACTTCTGGCAATGATTTGAGACATTGCGTCAAGCAGGGAAGTTGATTTATTTAGGTTCAGTGGAATGAGAAGAAACGTTATTAAATAGATGAGAAATATTTAACACACGATGTTCTAACCACGTAGATTGAATAAAGTGTGCAGACCGAAGTTCCTAGTAAGCTTATCACCCGTGTGTTTTGATTGAATAAAGTCTGCAGACCGAAGTTCCTAGTAAGCTTATCACCCGTGTGTTTTGAGTCGGAGTGACGGACGACATTTAACTCAAGGGGACCACAAGTATAAATTTGCACAGTGAAAATATTTTCTTTCAAAATAGGAACAGCATTTCATATCACCGAATCATATTATTCCGACTTTTAACAGAAGCAGAGGCTTCACCATTCGAAATTTAACAGGACATCTCACACAAAACAATAGTGATATAAATAGGATGGGAAGTTTAAAAAAAAAACTCATTTTGATCAGACTGTATTATTATTTAATTTAATAAACTAATTATTAATAGTTTAGCATCGATTGTGCGGTAGTTGCATACACAGCAGACGATAATTTTTTATGCAAAATTCGTCTCCCCGCCACACTGTTCCCAGAAATTTTAATTTTGATCTATCTAGGGTAATTTATCCATATTTGACAATTGCTGCTCTAAAACAGGGCTGGTGCAAGGTTCTGGTGACCCTTACTGAATTTATAATACAGCGGCCCACCAATCTACAATATCTCAATTTTAATAAGATAGTATTCATATAAAATACAAATCATATGTACCATAATGAATCAAATGCAATATAGGTGATCAATTTTTCTAGAAAAATTGAAAATAAATACAATATATCTAACAAAATTAGAGACATGTTATGATAGATATTTCCATCTCAAACAAATCAACATATCGGCAATTATTAACATGAACCTGAGATTTTTTTTTTAAAAAGTTGAATAATTTTAACAAATTGAACATTACGGATAAAAAATAGTGAATTTTATATAGCGGTTTTAGACACTTAGCAGGAGCAAACAAAGTCACGGAGTTAGACAAAAAAAAGAACTCAGAATGACGTGAAATTCCGCGAAAAATGTCCATACTTTAAAAGTCAGTTTGGTTTTGTCACAAATTAAGTAACGTGTATAAATGTAGGTAGAAAGAAAGCTAATGTTGAGAAGATAGCGGGGGTCACAAAGCGCTGCCTGATCCCCACTCACCCTCGGTCGGACGATTCGGGTGTATTACGCATCGGTCCTGATCTACAATGATATATTTCGCCATGAATTGAAAGAACTCAAGAGGGATATTTTCCCTTTGTAGTTTTATGTGAATTAAGCGCCAATGAAAAGGAATGTTTAGGTGTGCACAACATGCATTCCTCTTCTTGTTGGGTCTCACTATTGCTTTGCTATCAATTTTGTAATATCAAGAATATATTTTTATTGCTTACTGAATACTTTCTCGTTCAATAAGTTGGCACCAATTTTGACGACTCACCCATACGTGGTAAAAATTATTAAAATATATTCAAATCACAGTGATAAGCAGGCATTATGAAACATATATATATATATATATATATACAATATATATATATATATATATATATATATATATATATATATGGGTGTTTATAGTTTGTGTGTGTATATATATATATATATATATATATATATATATATATATATATATATATATATATATATATATATATATATATATATATATATATATATATATATATATACACAAATGAGAGGAAGAACATATGAAATACAATTCCGCTGTTCGTAGCATTTACTTATTTTTTAAAAGTTCTCAATAAAAATAGACTAATATATATATATATATATATATATATATATATATATATATATATATATATATATATATATATATATATATATATTATTTTATTTTAGATGTTGAAACCAAAACATGTTGAAATCGCTGCACAATAGCTTTTGTGTTTCGGTATTACGTCGTACTTCTTCAGTTGAATGGTAAGTGATTATTGATTAAATAATTTTTTTTTAAATTTCTAAAGAAGAAATGTTACCTCTTTTCCGAAAGATGTGAGGTGGGTAAGAAAACATAAGGTCATAATCAAAAATAGACTTGTGGGTTTGTCGTGATCAACCAATAAAATGTCAGATCTAAAGCAAATAGAAAATTAATCTCAGAGTTTAGAGGTGGGGAAGTTATTTTTTTCATGACGTAATAAACCGCAAATTAGTTCATCATTGACACTTACGAGTAAAATTACAACAAACCCTATATACATATGAATAAATGTAGTTTTAAGGTGTTCTATATTTATGGGATAAAGTGCTCAATATCAGAGATAGAGCGTACGTAAGTATAAATATAAAAGTAATCATCGAAGTCAACATTCAGAGGTGATAGGCAGTTTCATGCTGGAGGCAATCGTCAGGCCGCGAATGGTGGATTTTTCCTCGGCTATTTGAATATATGAGTCAGTGGTGCATTGTGTGTAATCTATTCTGGCGGTTAATTTTTTTTACTACGTTAATACAACATCAAAAATCGAAAATAATAAATAATATAAAATAAATTAACCCAAACAAATAAATAAACAAACAAGCCATTCCCGCAAAAATAACCCCCAGAATAGATTACGCACAATGCACCACTGACACATATATATAAATAACGGAGGGAAAATCCAGCATTCGCGGCCTGACGATTGCGTACAGCATGAAACAGCCTGTCGCCTCTGAGTGTTGACTTCAATGTTCACTTTTTATATATATATATATATATATATATATATATATATAGATAAATTTTGTCACAAAGTAATTGAAGTTTCATTCTACATAATAAGACCAATATGCATTCTAAAAATGTGTTGTTTGGAAAGACTGACTAATGGCCTTCATACTTGTTATTAAAATATGGGCTCTACGCTATCAGTAGAACGTCTGCTCATGGAAGAGCTCTTTTCAGTTATATATACTTGTCCCACTGAACTACTGTATTCTTAAACCATGTCCTCAGGCAAATCAGCCCTTCTTCATGGAACATTTTGTTCAAGTATTTCCCACACAGTCTTACTAACCAGCATATTATATGTGTTAAACGAACATTTTAATACAAAGTATATTTTAAATTAAAACACTTTTAATGAATAGGAAAAATATTTTACATAAAACTTTTATTAAAAATAAGTGACTGTTTTAGTATATTTAATAAGTAAAGAATTATTATGAATGAGAGGTAAGCTGTAATATTACATTTAAAGTCTCGAATTATATATATATTAATCAAAGTTAAAAATATTCATATTATTACATGAAAAAATCAACGTTAAATAAAGTCTAATAATTGTAAAATATAGTCTGGGGGAAAGTATTATTAGAACGTAAGAGTATCGACGATAAATATCATAAGAGCTTAAAAAATGGCTGAGTGTTTATCTTTTATTCTTAAAAAATGAAGGAAGGTATTTTGTATGAATATCTTCTAAACAGCAGGAAGATCATCTTAATCGGTTTACACTGTTTTTTGAAATCAGACAATATTTTTATTTTATTTTTTCCGTACTATATCACTTACGTAATACCATTTTTCAGATACTTTTTTCGACAGTAATGGATGTTACCGACAAAGAAGGAAAATAAAATAAATGATCGCATCAAATAAATTGATATAATGTCGTACATAATATCCCAATATACAAATATATATTTTAATAAATAATTTTGACACTTTTATATATTATATTTCAATATATTATTGAAATATATTATATAAAAATGCCAAAAAATATATATATATATATATATATATATATATATATATATATATATATATATATATATATATATGTTATATTTACAAAATAGTTCTTATGTTGGTAGGACTACACATGCGCGCAGCAGAAGGGGTGCTGGGAATTTTAGACTTTTTTTTCAGCCGAATTTCTTTTTTTTTTTTCCTTTTACTTTTCTTTGACTTTCCATCAATTTTGTAAGTAGGTTTTCCACACTGTGACGTTAGAAGATCTGCCAGAAAAGGTGAAATATTATATGAGCTAGGGCACAATATTTTTGTAAATGACCATGCGATTAAAACACTCTTGGCATTTATTTTGTGGTGAATTATTTTCTCCGTTGATCATGGTAACAATGCGTTTGATGTATTATTTGTAAAATGTCCCTTTTATGTCCATATAATCTTCTATTTACATTCATTGTGGTTTCTCCTATGGATTTTTGGGACAAATATTAAAATTCACCCTTCAGGTTTAGCTTATTGTTTTGCTTAGTATTGACTAAGTTTTTTATTGCGTTGGATGTAACAGTAACGAATTCCATGTTGAGTTTAGGTAAGACCGGATTATATATCTTACTGTTCTTTCTTTCTTTATGTGTGTGTGTGTGTTTGTGTGTGTATGTGTGCGTGTGTGTATATGTGTGTGCGTATAAATATATGTATATATATATATATATGTATATATATGTATATATATATGTATATATATATATGTGTGTATATATATTTATATATATATATTTATATATATAAATGTGTATATATGTGTATATATATGTGTGTGTATATATATATATACGTATATGTTCCTGTTCTTCTTTCTTTCGTTACACCCTCTCTCTAGAGTTTTCATGCATTTCCCTCTCACCGTTGTTTTCCACTCCCACACATATACTCTCACTAAAATTTTGTTTTTTATACAATGTTATATTTTTCGATTTCTTTTTGAATTTGTACGTCTGCTGAATTGTATCTTGATTACGATTATAATGTAATAAATTATAACCATGGAATATTTGTGTCTGAACCTTGTATATATATATATATATATATATATATATATATATATATATATATATATATATATATATACGCGCGCGCGTGTGTGTGTGTGTCCAAACAAGTTTGTTTAAAAAGAACCAACACGGTTTATCTGTTTTAATATTTTTTATTAGATTTTTGCACTTTGCGGATAAGGTGTTGTGTATTGTGCTCAAAGTTGTGGATAAACTGTCCGAAATTCATATTTTGTTATTCTTGTTCAAGTAGTTTCGACTTTCGCAATCATTATCACGAACCGATGTGGTCTCTGTATGATGGAGTTCCTTTGTCTTCATCCTGGTTTTCGTTGGGAATCCAGGCGTTGATATGGTCTAGTGTGACGTCATGTGTTACAGCATTGTGAAACGAATCCGCACTAAAGCTGCAAATAAAAAAGGAAAATGAATGACAGCTGCAATAAAATACAATACCTCTTGATGTAGGCTGATCAATCAGTTTTACCAAACAAAATCGGTAACGGCAACCATATTGTCAGAAACATTTTTTTTTCGTAATGCGAGAATTATATTTACACAATACTGGATATATTGCTGAGTGAGTCAAGATGTTTACCATTAATTTAGAAACAAAATGAATAAACTTTGTGAGACTTGATTATCCTGCAATATTTATAACACGATAAATTTGGAATTATTATTATTACTATTTATTTCTTTATTTTAATTCCTGTTACATACACATTTCCTTCTGGGACCCAACCAGAGACCTAAGATCAGAAATGGCTGTAGGACATTTTCCAACGATTATATTTGTGAAAAATAAACAAACAATAATATCACACAAACTTTCCTTAGATAAAGCTTATCATAATGTGCGAACTATATTGTGAGTACCATTTTTTGTATTTCTTGAAGGCATGAGTTACCAGAAATCACTTCATTGTGTCTATTGGAACCTTTCCAATCAATCTGAGAGCTCTAACTAAAATTGGAATTATTGATGTCCTCATGGGATACATATTTTAAGTTTCCTTGTATTTTGAGAGTTTTTTTTTCTTTCTTTTAAGATCTACAAAGATACATCATAATCTGCAATAATCTTTCAATAAGAAAGTACATCCTATTTTTGTGGTGTTGGACCCCGATGGGTGGGCGATTAGATTTAATTATAATATCTATTTGTATTGTAAAGTTGCAGGTTCTATCTCCGTAACCGGGTCTGGGTTATCTTCATTCCAGTTTCTTGCAGTTTTATTTCCGTAAAAGTTGCATGCTTTCCAGTGTAGATATTGGCCCACTCTATCATACCGAGATTTTTATACTTATTGCGTGCAACCTGATACAAGATAGTCAATTTTTTTCTTGATGTTTATCTCGGAATCTGCATTTTGGGTTAACACTATTTTTCAGTATGACTGCTTGGTAATTTCTAGTTAGCAAGAATTATTCCTGTGCAGCAAGAATAAAACCTTCGGTTTCAGCTTTTAACCTTGCACTAAGTTACCTCTGATGAGTACGGAGTTTCTTTATATCAGCTTATTTGGTACGAACAGAGTATTGACCATGAAGTGTCTTATATTTGATACATTGCATTTGCTTTTGCTTTGTTTTGGGGTTTCTTTGCAGCTGCAGTAGGTGTATTATGATTTAACTGAACTTGTTTACTCACTTGAAATTACCTTTTGAATTTTTTGGCTTCCTTTATTACTGAATAAATTTCTTATTTCTTGCATGTTTTTGACACAAATCATCATCCAGTCCAATGTAGTTTCCAGGTATCTTTGAAGACCGATTTTTGTGGTTTTGTAAGACAGTTCTAGTTGAACTAATCCTCTGCCTCCTGCGGATCTGGACACATCTAGACGCACTTTAGGATGAGCCATGCAGTGGTAAGTGAGAAGCTTTTTCATTTTGACTTCAATTCGCTTAATGTCAGCTATGGTTCAATGAAAGATTTTGTAAAAGTTTTCCTCCACAGCGACAGCCAAAGTCTTTATGACTTTTTCTGATATCAACGAATACTCGTTGTCACTTTCGTAATAGTCGTTGTAGTAGAGACTTTATAATCTCAGATACAACTATAGTAACGCCGTTGATAATACTGGTGTCAGCCGCCTTCGAATATTACTTGCATTAATAGTACTTGCTCGATAATACTCACCCGAAGGTAACCACCGAATAGTAATTTTTATAATGATCCGTATAGAGAAATAGTATAGTGAATAGTGTAGGGATAGAGGATAGTGTAGAAATAGTGATCTGTATGGTAATAGAGGATATAGTATAGAGGAGACATCGTAATGAATAGCGGCTCGGGCTGAGGAATCGTAAAGCCGAGTTCGAATTCCAGCCGAATCCATTACATTCACTTACGTGCTAATACACTTGGGAAAGGTATTAACCCTCTTTTCTCCGCACAGCTATGGGTAAATAGTAGTACAGACCGGGTTCTATAGCCTTGTATGGCAGCTGAAAGAAATGGCAACCTACTGCGGGAAAAAAATCTGCCTCGTCAGTCATATATCGAATGATACATGATCGCCTAAGCGTGTATCACGCATGATACATAACTGATAACAATTGAGGATAGTGTAGAAGTAGTTCTTTGTAGCAGCAGTAGGTATATTATGGTTTATTTGAACTCCATCACCCACTTGAAATTCCCTTTTGAAGTTGTTGGCTTCCTTAATTACTTTCTTTCATACTTTTTGACAAAGATCATCATCCAGTCTTCTGTAGATCCCAGATATCATTGAAGACCGATTGCTGCGGTTTCGTAAGACAATTCTAGTTGAACTAATCCTCTGCCTCCTTCGGATCTGGACATATACAAACGATCGACGTAAGGATGATGCATCAGTAACAAGTGAGAAGCTTTCTCGTTTGACATCATTTCGCTTATGGTACAATTAAGGATGTTGAATCTGTATTGCGCCATAGGGACAGCCAACGTGTTTATGGCTGATGTTCAGTTTCGTGAATTCAACTATGTATTTAGCACTATACGCACACGCCTGTAGTATTATTTTCTTAATTCTCCTTGGTTTGGTTATACTGTATTCCATCTACTTCACTGAATTTTAGGAATATTTATGCTTCTTGTTCCAGTTCCCTAATCTTTGTGACAACATCTAGATCTGTTGAGAGTTTTTCTTTAATTCTCCCTTTCTTGAATTCTACTAACGCGAAATCCATACCGATGTCATCACCGAAATATTTTACTGTGTTGAAGATACCCTTCAACTTTTTGTCATCTAGCAAAGTGTTTGATATCATCCATTTAGAATAGGTGATTAAACACTTCTTTTTTTTTACTTTGTATATATATATTATTATTAATGTTTAGTTCACTCGAAAGGGGAATTGAGGACAGACAGAAGAGAAGGGGCGACGTGGAGACTCTTTGGAAGATTCCTCGTCGTATATTCAAACAATTTGATTTAATATCTTTGGTGTGATTTAGTTATAATATGGTTTTACACAGTTCCATGCTATATTTAAGGAAAATTTCTATCACTGTGGAGACTGTTCATTTCTAAAGCTTTAAGTATCCAAGATTGTGGCACACTATCAAAGGCTTTACAGTAATCTAAGCTGTGTTGAAATTTCTTTATTATTATTATTATTATTATTATTATTATTATTATAGAAATATACTATTGTAATTTGAGTTGGATAGATGGGTTACTTTATGAACCGAAGTGGACCATTGTGGTAAGAAAACCCGATTACCTCCCCTGTTTTAAGATTTGTATAAGTCACACCGTCTTAGCCAAAACGGCAAGACTCTTCGTTTACGTTCAATAAAGGCACATTTAGCCGACCTAAAGTCCGATTTTTCATTATAATTTAATGAGTGTAATTTTGGACAAAGACCTTAAACCAGAAACTCTAGACTTGGACTCTGAAGACCCTCCACCTACTGACACCTGAAAATATTGGAAACAATTATTCGAAGGATTCTTGCTTGCACTTAAAAACAGTTCATCCACCGCTATTTCTAATACGGGTAGTCTTAACCTGCTAATGTACCCCGTTTCCATATCCATATATATCAATATTTCTCACTGCAAAACTGGTGTTTAGAATAGTATCTTCAGCGATTAAAAATCTTAAGTCAAGACTGCGACCTTCAAGTGACGACAGCAGATCAGCCAAAGAACGAATTTATCAGAGACTCCTTTAAAAATGGATTAGAATGTCACTATATCCGTCAAAGACTACTGGAAAATAAACAACAAGATTTAGCTTATGCTTGCGAGTAGGCACCTACCTTGGAGATGGCAGAAAAGCAATCTTGTTCCTAGCTATAAACAAGTCTTGCAGAGGCTGCACTAAGTACTCACACTTCTACTAGTCCACCAGTTCAAACGAACCCTAACAGGAGAAACAAAAACAGTCCTCTACGACAGACTTCCTCAATTTTGTGTCCTCTCCACCAGTTCAAAATCTCTCTCCGGAAGACAGTGCATACATTGCAGCCAGACGATAATGTTATTTTTGTGGTTTCGAACTACATCCCAGGTCGTGTTGCCCAGCCAGGAAATTAAATCCCAAAAATGCGGGGAGAAGGGTCATTTCTCTAAGGTTTGTCGATCAAGCTTTTATCCGCCTGGTTCGAATGTTCCTATTGCAAGTAGTATCTTATCAACTGCAAACCTCAAATGTCTTTCAAAGTCTATATTAACGGTAAAAATAAACTGGGTAGAAATGAATGCTCTAGTCGAAACAGGAAGTTCAGTGAGTTTTATTAACGCTGATATTTAAAATATTTTTTGGATACGGGAGCAAAAAATATCTCCCCAATTGTTCCTTGGGAATAAACAAATTTAAAGTTTGTCTATAACCTCAAAAAAGAAAGACACTTAAATTTTTAATTTTCTTTGTTAAAATGTTTTTAAAGAAAATATGAAGGAACTGTAGTATATAGAAACTCAGAATAGAGATAAGCCAATATCTCATTTGATTTATTATCAATAATGTGATATCCACTTATATTATTTTATGTTAGGGCACATAATAATCAATTCCATATATATATATATATATATATATATATATATATATATATATATATATATATATATGATGAAATATAGTCTTACGGTGTACTATATTTATGAGATACAGTGCTGGATATCAGAGATAGAGCGTGTGTAAAATATATATATATATATATATATATATATATATATATATATATATATACACACATATATATATATATAGTTTCAAATTAACACCTCATTATTTATATAACCGCAATTTAATATCATAAGGTTAATACCTGCGTTTAATTTTATAAAACTTCTTCCCTTTAATAAAAATACGTCCCACTCTTCCCTAAACACAATCTCGGGCATTTCATCTGCCTGAAACATCGAAATGGATAAATTCTCTATCAATTTGTGACAGCTATCAAAGTTAAATTTCTAATTACTACACGAACACAGTCTATGTCTACACCCCGGGGTTGAATAAGACTAATGTAGTTGTTGTCGTCAGTTGAAATAGATCTATCCCCCCACCTCCCCACATATGAGGTAATTTGGGATTTTGTTGTGTAATGCATTTATATGCTATGTTATAATAAATACCTTGAGCTCTTTTTACTGTTCAGTTTTAATATTTTATATTACGAGTATCCACTTGGATTATATAACAACGGATGAAGTACCTGTACTATACATATTCAACGGATGTCAGTTTTCATTGAAAAATACATCCCTACCACTTAACAAAATGGAGCTAATAACCGATACAATGATGCAGACATAGGAAAAACCCAGATACCCCTTGTCCAGGTGAAGTAGATTTATCTGTAACCATGGAAACGTGATTTTAGCTGTGTCTTTAAAACCCAGTAATTTTAAAAGTTACTCCAAAATTCGCTTGAGGATGAAATGGAAATAATGTCTTTAATTTAATTGCAAAATTAAATTCGCGGCTTTTAGCTTCCATTTTTGAAACATGATTAGAACTGTGTAGCGAAAAAACCATATTTTAAATCAATTAATTTATAATATTAATGCTCTGTAAATTTACATCGAGCACTATTTTGTAAAAATAAAAATACCTATAAGAACACCGGATTATATATCTTACTGTTCTTTCTTTATTATATATATATATATATATATATATATATATATATATATATATATATATATATATATATGTTTTGTACAAACTGTGAAACTTACAAATAAGGAGGTGGTCGATAGACAGAGAAAATAATCACTTTCTGAATGACATCAAATATTGAACATCTAATACATCGCTGATCCTTGTCAGATTATGATGACAATGTTTAGAAACGTCAAATTATGAATAACGATGATGAATGTGACTCATTGAATATTTTAGAAAAAAATACAGTTCCCTACATTGATAGATATTTGCATTTCATCAAAATACCCACAATATGAATTTTCATATGCATTATGTTTATGAAAAGTATTTATAAAGAGTCCGCCCCACGTCTTTCAACAGTAGTCGTTGCTTGCTATCTCAATTTCTGCACCATCCTCTTTCTTATACAAATCCTTTAAAGACATTTTTTGACGAAACGAATTGGAACAATTTGAAGCCAGGGTAGTTTTTTTTATTTTTATTTTTTATATTTTTTATTTAACTAAATGGTACAGCAAAAGGAATACATTGTAATTTAATATTCAAAAGACGATAAAAATTTTAAAAAATGTATATACCTTTTTTGCATGTATATGTCTTTTTTGCGTGTACATGTCAAATTTTCACTTCCCTGCTGGCAATACCACACGCAGTGTTAACTTAAAAAAACCTATCTAAAATACTTATACTTATGTGTGGATGTGTGCTCACATATAAACATTGGTGTAATGGAAAACGGGGTTTGTTTTGTTTTTTTGCATCTTTTCATCAGTAAGCCAGTAACATCTCAAGAAACATTTTGCATAAATAAGCATGTGACAATATATTCATTCTTCAAAGTAGATATAATTTTAAATGTTTTCACATACTTACATAGATAAATTCAAAATAGAACACATACTCATACACACTTATATATATATATATATATATATATATATATATATATATAGAGAGAGAGAGAGAGACATATATATATATATATATATATATATATATATATATATATATATATTGAAAAATGTGTTGGAAACGTAATTTAATGACGGCGCGTTTCGCCTTCATGTGTTAGTCGTCTACAGGTCAGAATAATATGATTCTAAAGAACCAACGCATTTTCCACTGTGTCTCATATATTCTATTAACATGCAGACATACATACAAACCTACATACAGACAAACATTATATATATGCATATATATATATATATATATATATATGAATATATATATATATATATATATATATATATATATATATATATATATATATATATATATATATATATATAATAATAAAAAAGAAAAAGCCAACTCTTAACAATATTAACTACGAAGAAGGCTACACAGTGCTAACCGTATTCGGAAATTAAAAACATCCCTACCACACACTAAGACATACACATAATGGACACACTTAATTAAACTGAAAAATTGAATCATCCTTGATAATGGCTAAAGGTATAGCGGAAAGCGCTCGGAACTATAAAACATTTGGTCAGTTTTTACACACTCTTTGACCAAAAAAGAAAGCTCTTGTTGGAGTAAAATTAAATAAATAACTTAAACATAGTACCTTGCCTGTCGTTTTTTAATGAAACATATATATATATATATATATATATATATATATATATATATATATATATATATATATATATATATGGGTGTATGTTTATATATGAGTGGCTATATATTTTATTTATATATATACGCCTGTGCCTGCCTCTCTCTCTCTCTCTTTTATATATATATATATATATATATATATATATATATATATATATATATATATATATATATATATATAAACAAACATGCACACACACACATATATATGTGTGGGGGGGTTATCTCTGTATGTTTCATTAAATACCACTGACAAGTTAGTACGATTATGCTTTTTGTTTAATTTTTGTTGTGTTCGCATAAGTTTTCTTTCCTGGACATAAATTATGGAAAAATTGTTCAAATCTTCAGCATATCTGAACGCTTTCGTCTCTTCTTTTATGCATTGTCGAAAATGATTTACTTTCTTTTTCATTTTTAAGTGAATGTGTGGATTTTTTATGTATGTTTCTTGAGTTGTATGAACATTTTTATTTTCTAAACCCGGTCAGCACTTTGTCGCCATGTTCATAGTTGACATGACTGAGTGTTGGCTTTTTCTTTTTTATTATTAATATTTGTATTATATTTAGTCTTTTTTTTTACATGTGGTTGAAGTTATTATCTTTGTATTTTCTCATACACATATAAAGAAAGAATAATCAAAATCGCTCGGTTATACACCACATTTGAACAATTTTTGCACACATTACTCCCAGAACATTTATACGAATACAAGAAATAGAAAAGACTTAATTGCACTACCTGCCTTCTCTGATGAAATCTGTATAAAAGACTGATTGCGGCCAAAAATCTTTTGTTTGCATGGAAGATTTTCACGAGGCTTGACTCAACATTTGAATGATAATTCTAACGTTTTTAGGCATTTAAAACAACATACCTGGCTGCATACACAATTCCTTAAAATCCTTGTAAAAAACACAACTATACTTAAATATGAAAACAACAAAAACTAAAAGTTCTTGAGGCTATATACATAAAACAGTTGAAACCTAACCTGAACAAAATAAGCTATGAAAGTTCCACAAGTATCTTTAAATGCCTATAATAGAGTCCGTTGGTTTATATCAATGGCTTCGCATATTTAATACTTCTCCTTTTCACTCTCGCGTGGTCATGTGTGATGTCATGGGACGCGGTGCGATTTTCGCTTCCAGGGGCTCGTATGTACAAGTTTGTCGTTGCTTGGAAATCATCCATGTAAACAAAACAGACTATCACTGTTACTATGTGCTTGTATTGTTTAATTTATTGTAATGTACTTGTTATCTCTGATGATGGATTATGTAAGCCA
>CAHIKZ030000569.1:567500-572500 GCA_903632075.3 Acanthosepion pharaonis
ACGTTGCCAGGTGATGACATTTATTTAGCCAGGAAATACGTACATGGAAGTTATTTACGAAGCATCTTCATTTAGGGTTTTAATGAAGGAAGTGGGAAAATTGAAAACCAGGAGGGTGGAAGTTGTCAGACGACGTGAAATAAGAAAATCTTGTTCGTTGTACGACTTTTATTTCTCTCGCTGTTTTTGTATTTTATATGTAGAGAAAAGTTATTAGAATTGTAGGAAGTTAAATGGAGTTTATAAACTACAGATATGTGTTAGGTTAATGGATATATGCGAGCCGAATTTTAATTCTATTCTGGATAAATCTGTTGCATTCACTTTCACACTAATAGCCTTTCACCACCAGTGGGTTAAATAGAAAGCTAGACTAGCTTTTCAGGCTCAGGTGATAATCGCTCTAAGAGAAAGAATTCTGAGTTTCAAACCGTGCAGAAGGCAACAGGAACACCATAATATCTTTACCAAGAATACATAGCAATTTACAAATAATAAACGAAGAAATCTGTGTGATATAAGGAATATCTGTTTGTTTATATACAAGGCCTTATGGTGATCAGCAACGGACATTTTATCATCGTAATCATAATCGATATTTATTGATTCGAAGAGCTAAGTATCTCTTTGAAGATTGCATCGTTTTGAACTTCAATATGCGAACAACAACGTGAATTTCGTTACAGAGGAAGAAGAGATGAGGCAACAGGGGCATTTGATGAAAACTAATGTTGTCTTAAATGACTGCTGTCTAGCTAAGATGTCCTCTGAGAAACTACATAGATTAAAAATGGGTGACAGTACAGAAAAACCTCTCATCAACAGACTAATAGGGGGAACGGGGTGGTCCGTTAAAACCGATTGTCCGTAGATGGTGAGGGGTTATTTTTGAGTTATAAAACCGCTATAGTAACTAGCACTAGTTATGGTCGTAATGTAAATACAATAAACATGTATCTATGGCATCAATAAATATATACTTCATATAGATATATCAATCAAAATAGAAAAAAGAATAGATTTCTCACTGCTATTTTCTCACGTACGCGCTAATATATCGTACTTTATATACTGTACACACGTCTTTCTTTACAGTTGAAAGGGCCGCCACCGCCGCCAAGCAGTCACTAGGGAACTGATACGACTCAGTCCGCTAAGACTGCAAATTTTGAAATACATCGCTGACGGTTTAGATGTTTTTTTTTCCCCCTGCAGATTTTGTCGTTGATGTGGGGACCGTAGACGAGATGTTTGTATAAGGATTGCTAAGACGTGTTGTCTACTCAAACTTAAGAATTTTTCCAGCCTGAATTCCTAGGATGAGGCGTTATCTTTTTTATATCATTTGCATATGAACTAAAACAGATGAAGACAACAGTCCGCGTGTAAAAAGTGTCAGTCAGTTAAGTGCCAGACGTGATTTACCAAGGCTAAAGAATCCTGTCCGTCTGCTAATCAACCCATAGCTGTAGGGAAAAGAGAAGGATTCATACCCATTCCTAGGTATTGTAGTGTGTAAGTGAATCTATGTATGAGGGTCAAGCAGCTCAGTTGCTAGGAACCGACAGCCCACACACCAGGACATATGATTTTATTATAGTGGTCAAGGCTTTGAAGAGCTGAATACGGAGACCGGTAGCCATCCAAGGCTATGGGATTGCTCGGATTAATACCTTTCCCAAAAGTTATTAGAACGTAAGTAAATGCAATGGATGCGACGGAAATTCGAACTCGGCTCTCCGATTCCTCAATTCGAGACGCTATCCACTATGCAACCGTGCCTTAATATATATATATATATATATATATATATATATATATATATATATATATATATATATATATATATATATATATATATATATATATATATATATATGTGTGTGTGTGTGTGTGTGACGTCCCTGAACACAGCCTTCGCTCGCTCCTCGCTTCGGGTGTCGCCGCTCCAAACGTGACGTCCGCCTGTCGCGTCAGTCGTGTTGTCTCGTCCTGTGACGACCAACTGGCTTGGTATCGGTCGCAGCACCCAAATGTGACGTTCTAACCTTTTGGTGATTCGGATGGGAATCTGGTTAGATTCGATATCAGCCTCGTCGTTCCCAACTCGCTTCCAACGTCTGGTTACCAAGGTAACTGCATTGATCCCCAGTCTGCCTACCCACGTTGTGAATTGATCTTAGGCAGACGAGATCAAACAGTGCTAGGGGCCGTAATGCAAATCGAGTTCAACGGGGTTGACACCGCACAAATATGCATAAAAGAAAATAAAATGATAACTCAAAAGCTCAAGGTATCAAAAAAAGGATAACAAACTTTATGTCTAGTTGTTGGATACATAGGACTGCGTCTTTCTCCCGACCCGTTCTATGGATTGTGACACGTTGTTTTCCGTTAGGCGAGTTTTAACACTTCAAGTTGGTTGCTCTTTAAGAAATTGGTTTTTCGGTGTGTCTTCGGACGAAAGTCGAAAAAAAATTATTTTGTTGGTCTGGATCTAAGTCGCTCTTCAAAATAATTGTTCTTGGATTGAAGAGGAGTCCGGAATTTGCGCGAATCTTGGTCAGCCGATGCGAGGCTTCACTGGAGACTGACTCTGGGAACTGTCTCTCCCGAACTCAACTCTGGAACTCGAACTGGAACTAAACTGATATCTGCTCGCTGCGGCCTTGCTTATATGGACGCCGACCAAAACCGGGGTGGGTTTGTCGGCGCCGGGGGTTCCTCGATAATTCTAAATACCTATCCACTTCTCTTATTTTTGGTTAGGAATTTTCCACTTCTATCCATTTTTGGGGCCCCTCTCTTACTCCCACCTTCTAACCATACTTCAGAGAGGCGTGAACTGCCCTCCCCACTTCTTCGGAGCAACCTCTCATACCCATCCTCTAAATGGGCGGTGACAGCTTCCTCCTTGCGTCACGTGATCACCACTCGACCAATGATGTCTAGTTGGGCGTGTACGATCCCGCGGGCCTTGTTTCAGGAAAAAAAAATATCTTGTTTAATAAAAAAAAATTATCTTTTTCTTTTCCTTTTCTTTCGTTTAATCGCAGCTCTAATTTTCTTTGGCCGCAGTTAGAACAATGCTATCGGTGGTGGTCGTAACTCTTGTTCTCACCTGGACTTCGTCAGTCATCTTATCGCTAATTATCAGAATGGGTGGTCTATTTGACACAACACAATCGTCCGTCGCCTCGGAAAAAAAAACATTTCCATGGTTCCATTCATTCTTTGGTGCACATTTCTGATAACATAGTTTTATTATCGCAGGCTAAAGATGTTCTCTCGAAAGAAAACGGTCAGTCGCCACCTCGTGTGCGGCTTTGACACAATTAATTTTTCATATCTATCCAAAGCCCTGTAGTTCACCTGTTTTTATGTCAATTATCAAAATAACATTTTTCAATTGGATTTTTTCTTTGGCTAGTCGGTCTGTGGTTTGCTTAATCAAATATCTTCCCGCATTAGCGGTTTGTTTATGTATCCCCGATAACACCAGCCCGTCGCCAGAGCACACCCGATTCCTTTATCCACTCAGAATTTCCCTGCCATTGTAATGACACTCTTCGCCACTTGTTACTTATCAAAATATCCTTTATCCATAGCCGTGGGTGTCCTACTTATCATCCACGCTTTGGGTCTCGCCCCTCTTTTCCTTTCTTTCCTTCCTCTCTTTCTTTTCTTTTCTTTTTTTGCCTCGCTGAATGGTGCCACATATATATATATATATATATATATATATATATATATATATATATATATATAGCAAATAAAATATGGATATAGATCCGACAGTATGAAGAAAAATATACTGAAAAAACAAACAAAAATCCTAATATGCGATTATGCTGTTTTAATGTTTAATGTCAACGTTTCGGTCTAATAGACCATCTTCATTATGTTTTATGAATATGTCCTGAAGATGGTCTATTAGACCGAAACGTCCGACGTTAACATTAAACATTAAAAAACAACATAATCGCATATTAGGATTTTTTTTTTTTTTTTTTCAGTATATTTTTTTCACACACACACACATATATATATATATATATATATATATATGTTTTTGGCAAGAAGTAAATATCTAGAAGGATCAACTGACAAACAGTATTCTCGTTTTGAAGTGTGTATCAAACATACGTTCTTCCTTAGTCAACATATTTTTAACCCCGACAACAAAAATAAAGCGACGTTATTCCACAAGCCCCTTAGTGGACCCTCTCTGGCAACCATGCATAGCAAGGCACAAGACTGACAGGTCTTGTTAGAAAACGTAATTAACGATCTATCCGACGAAGATATTTTGCTTTCTATCCAGGGTAAGTGGTTATTGGGTACGGAGCATGGGCGTATATGAGGTGTCGGGCAGTCGTGGACGCCAATTTGAAAATTTAGACAGGGAAGTGGGAAGCAGGCGAGCGCTGTTCAATGGAGCGTGTGGGTCACAAAAGTGCTGTAAACCGCTGTGAACGTTTCCTTCACCAGACTCTGCTGGACACCGCCATTAAAATCACAACTGAACCACCGGTGCTGAATGACGACACATTTATCAATGATTTCGCGACGGAAATTAATCAGTCCGCACACGCGCACACACACACACACACACACACACACACACAGGCGCGCGCACGCACACACACGCACACACACAAGCACACACACACACACAAGCACACACACACACACAAGCACACACACACATAGACGCACGCACACACGGCCAGGCACTCGCGTAAATATATATTGTTTAAAATTGCTATATTTATCGAAGTGTTCACAATGTCACAGATTTTGTGTACAAATAGACTGTATGGACATATATATATATATATATATATATATAAGAAGTGTTACCTGATGATCCGAAATCCTTTAAAAAGGATTTTGGTGAAATAAATTATTGTAATGTTACCTTAAAGTGGTCTGTTTTTCATTAAATAAATATATATATATATATATATATATTAGAAATTGGAAAAAGTTTAACTTCA
>CAHIKZ030000569.1:580000-592500 GCA_903632075.3 Acanthosepion pharaonis
TGATCTTTCAATTTTCTTGCCGGCAAACAAATGGATAAGTCACACAAATCACGTATCTGATTGTTAAGATAATTATCTGGGTTAATTTTAATTAATTGACAGAAATAATGAACTTATTATGAAAAGAAATATAAATAGGACATTCTTTCCTATTTGTTACAAATCATCTCCAGCTTTTATTTTTATCAGATAATTATTTTGAAGATGAGCATTTATAACTCATCCGTATAAAAGTGATGCGTTCTTATATTTTAACCACTTCGAATAAGTTACGATAGACGTACATTAATGCCTTTATTTGATTCATGTATCTTTCAGTTTGACGAAATATTTAATGGTCAAAACAATTTAATATTTAATGGTCAAAACAATTAAAAAGTATTTCGTACTAATGCTAAAACGATTAACATGAGTGCTACAAAATAAAGCAGTTTTTGTCTATATTTCTGAGATGAGGTATTATGTACATTATTCGGACTATTGTCCTCATATTTGTTGACATATTTATTACAACGTCTCGGCTGTTGTATGCTCCGGCCTTCTCAAGGACACATGGCACAGTGGATAAAGATGTTAGTTAGATCCAGTGACAGGACCTAAAGATTGTGAGTTCAATACCCGTTTAAGGCAGTGAAGAACTTTCAGAGGGAAATTAACAGGAGATAACTGATAACTGACATCCATTAAAAACATGGCACGTGGAAGTGGAACAGTCTACACCAGTGAGCGAAATAAAGTGTTCAGTTCGACATTACAACCACCTGAAGAAGGCCGGGGCGTACAACGGCCGAAACGTTGTAATAAATATGGCGACAAAGATGGTGACAATAATCTGAATTATGTAAATAAAGCAGTTTTTTTTTACAACACAAGAACTTGTGGAAAAATATGAGAACAAAAACTGAATCGTTCTTTGTTTTGATTTTCCTTTTTTTTAAATTCCCTGCGAGTTGTATAGAATTATCAACACCCGCATGGCGATAAAAGCATTATCGCCAAGTTGATAATCCTAATTTGATACTGTTCGTTCAGTGGTCAAAGGTGCGGGCTTTGGTGAGACACAGATGTATTCACTTTGCAAGTAAACTGTTCTAAGGTAATTTGAAAATATTCTCATTTTTATATACTTCTGATGGGATCACGCTTGTTAGCTCCACAAATTTCCTACGAAGTGACGGTGTATTTTTTCTACAGCCGATTGGTCAAAAGATGTGGTCAAGTATTTTATTTTTTTAGAAAAAGTGCGTAGGCGTTTTTTTTAATATATATACATATATTAAGAATTGCGCCAGAGTTGATCCGATTTTTCTCAAACCTTCATTGACGGTGAAAATGCATCATTTCCTATTCTTGATATAAAAATATATAAAATATTCTTTCATAGAGGAAAGATGAGAATACCATAATAATTTTGACATTTATAATAATAAAACATTAAGTATTTGAAAAGAAAACAAGCAACATAAAATGATTTTCTTTTCAACGTAAATAAAAATGGGTAGAGAGCTAATTTAACAAAATTCTAAACAAGTTATATGCTTTGCGAATTTCCTACAAATACATACATATATATATATATATATATATATATATATATATATATATATATATAGATAGATAGATAGATAGATAGATAGATGTATATATGTTCTTCAGTTTTGCCTTGAAGAACCATTTGGGTTAAACTTAGGTAAGTTTGCCAGGCTCCTTAGGATTATTTTAGTTTTTGCTCTATTTAGTATATTGAGAACTTTACGTTAAGTCTTTTACTCGTTTTGGGTTTTATTTTTTCTTTGGACTTGGAGCTCAAGTACATGACAAGAGGATTAGTAAAGTGTTATGTTCTTGTTTTCTTCCTACTTTTTATTTCCAATTTTTTACTCGGACATCAATTTCTTATATTACAAGTTGAGCTAACCGAGATTTTTCAAAACGAGTATTACCATTTTCATATATATATATATATATATATATATATATATATATATATATAGAGAGAGAGAGAGAGAGAGAGAGAGAGAGAGAGAGAAAGAAAGAGAGAGAGAAAGAAAGAGAAAGAGAGACAGACAGACAGACAGATAGAGAGAGACAGACAGACAGATAGAGAGAGACAGACAGACAGACAGAGCAATCTCTCTCTCTCTCACTCTCTCTCTCTCTCTCACTCTCTCTCGAAATACCTTGATTGGTGTCCAGGTGACCTGTTAACCTGTTGAGAGCGATTGACCACAAGGCTTTGAGGATACATCCCTCCATTCGAAAGAAAATTATTATGTAACACTCGTCTCAGTGTCAATCCGGAAATATCGCATCTACTTGTCTCTGGGATTTTCAGTATTGTTGATGTGAGTTCTTGCGGTGTTGTGCAAGCCGTACACGACTATAATCTCAGCACTGCCATTGCATACAGCCGACATGTATGAACGCAAGAATAAATAATATCTAATGTTGAGTTTTATATTTTATTATATTTTTTTATCAACGTTGACTGAGTTTATATAACATGTGAAAGGAAGGAAATATTTTCTCTCTAATCGGAATATTTCCTTTTATGGACTTTGAGTGCTGTCGCTGCTGGGGGTTAAATTTTCTCCAGCGATACATTCGTGGCTAAGAGTGAATGTAACACAGGAAATATTGCTTGTTAGATTTTCTGTAGATACTTGTGTATAAGACGAGTCAAGTCTTATCAATTGTATTTAAATAAATACCGGTGGACGCCGAGATAGATATCTGTATATATGTATGTTCAAATGAGTTGTTGCAGAAATCAGACAAAGTGGAAAATCCTTTTTATTGATAAAGCGTTTCGACTTCGTTAGGGATTAACGGAGGATTCTTAAGTCGGAATGAAAGACAAATATATGTGTCTCTGTGTTGTTTGTTTTATATATTAAAATTGTTAATGTCTATTTGATAGGGTGGCGACTAAATCGATATGGATGATAAAATATCTCTTCAGATATTGACAGCCAATCTTATATACAACTTATCAATTAGACTGTCAATATATATAACAGCTAGTATATTTAGCTACGCACCACCACGAGGGTTGCATGCGGCACAAGGCCGGTTTAACTTGGGTTCTCCGAGCCCGTAGGCTCGGCCAAAAATATTCCCTTTCGAACCCGCATAAACTTGTACAGGGGCAGTCTACCTCCCCGAACGAGACTCTGCCCTGCGGCGGAGCCTTGTCCGGGTTCCTCTCTGCCCGAAGGCAGAGAGTTCGACTGTTTAGCTGGAACAAGTCGCAGCTAGATATAGCAGCTATATTTTTCTGTATTTATCTGGACTGCGTTTGTAGGTAAGGTGGATTGGCCATGAACTTTCTCCCATTTATCATAAAACTATGGTAAAAATGATTCAAATATAGATTAACACATTGACTACCTACCACAAGATAGGCATTTTTATTATAAGTACGACTTATCTCGTCCCAACAGCGAGTTTTTTTCGCAGTGATATTCTTCGTATGAAAACAATGTTAAAACTTCATTTGAAGCTATATATCAGCCAATAAGAATTTGTGATTGTCTAAGTTGGCTGTTGGCATTTGAAGTCAGATTTCGTAATTGACTGCTGCCGTTCAAGGTATTAAAAAATGATATGTGTGAATAAAAAGAACAATTATATATTGAGTAATTATAAACTGTCAGATATATCGTTTGCTCTAACTGTAAAAGTTAGCAACCTCAGCGTTAGCCGTGTTTTGATTCCTGATTACTCAGAAAACCGACCCTTTTTTGTTTAAAACAAGTACTTCTCTTCTATAAGTGCATTGGCTGTCAGAACCAGGGCGATCTATACTGTTTAATAAATAACTATACGGAACGTCTACTCAAAAATGGTTATCCACTAAAAATAATGTTTAAAATGGTAAAATCTGCAGGAATAATAAATAAAAATCCATTACTTTACACACACACACACACACACACACACACACATATATATATATATATATATATATATATATATATATATAATAAAATGGACAAAGTCCAACAATTATTTTAAGACATTTCTATGTTTATACATTCTTTTTATAGATACAAATATTTAAAAATTAAAAATGTCTTAAAATAATAGTCGGACTCTGTCCATTTCATAATGTGTGACGTCATTTATTTACATTTGGATACGCTTTGAGCAGATATGAATGTACGTGAGAGATTCATGGAAGATTAAAGTTTAAAAACAGTAAAACCGAACGATTCTCCGTGGCTCCATCGGTTAAGGCCCGTCAGGCTGCATGACGGTAGGATACAGGTTCGATTTCTGTCGGAGAACATATATTTTATATGAAAATTTCTCGGACATTCAGGCCGGTAAATTTTATTAATAATGTTTATTATGAAACAGAGCATTTACTTAAATATTTGTATCTATAAAAAGAATATATGAAGATAAAAATGTCTTTTTATATATATATATATATATATATATATATCAAGTCTAATATATATATTAATCCCATAGGTTTTATTACTTTAAATATTATTTTAGTAGATGCTCGTATTTGAGTATCCGCTCCGTTTATTTGTTAAACGGCATATTTATATATTTTCGTCTACCTGCGAAAATATTCAAAAAATCTTATTAAACAACAATATGAGCTTTTCGGTAGGATTCGAACATGTTGGGTGACAGAGGTTTGATTTCTGCAAGAAAGCCAATATATTTCTTTAATAAGATTACACGTATATTCAGGTCGAATAATTTATAGAATGGTAACGTGTCGCTAACAACAGAATTCACTGCTGCCGAATAGAAGTGTTCTTTCTGAATTTTTCAAAAGTTTTCAATCTCAGCATATTTAATAAGGCGACCTACGTTTGGTCTCTTGGCGTATTTTTGCTTGTTGGTTGCTCAATCTCTTGCACTTTAAGTTATATGTTTCGATTTTTATTTAAAAAGTACCAGACCCCAAATCCACAGATGGACATTTTGGAAGGAGGATATTGTTTATTCCGTGATCACTACCTCTGGTTTAAATAGATTATAACTTAAATCACAATAGACGTCTATTTGGCACTTTTTATTCTTTCGATTTAATTATTTTTTTCTCTTTTCTCTTCTATATTTTACTTATATGATTATAAAGCGACCTACGTTTGGTCTTTGGGCGTATTTTTGTCACCCTTTAGTTCTTTTGTCTAGCCAAATGCAAGTCTTTATCTTATCTGATCTCTTCATTTTTATACAATGAATAATCGAGGAAATACGGTTTTGTTAGCTGTTGGGTAGATTGTTTGTTTTTCTTCAAAGGTCAAATTTATTACATTCAAATATCTCTTTTTTTATACCTGTCTGTCTGTTCTAGGTCTAGCAATTATTCCATGTTAACC
Source organism: Acanthosepion pharaonis (assembly GCA_903632075.3). Lineage (NCBI taxonomy): Eukaryota > Metazoa > Mollusca > Cephalopoda > Sepiida > Sepiidae > Acanthosepion > Acanthosepion pharaonis. The sequence continues at coordinate 585,349 of CAHIKZ030000569.1, forward strand.
GTTGCATAAGTCGATCTACCAACTGAATATCCCGATTATTAGTATGTATGTTTTGTATCTGTTTCGCTTTTTTCTGAATTTGACATTTTTTTGCACTTACTCTTGTTTAATTTTCTTTCTTTCCACTAAATTTTTATATTTCTTTATTTGTGAGAGGCACGGTGGAGTAATGAATAGCGGCTCGGTATATACTTGAGAAATCGGCGAGCCGAGTTCGAATTCAGGTCGGATCCATTACATTCACTTACGGTTGGGTAAGGTATGAATTCTATTTTTCTCCACACCCCCAGCTCAGAGCAAATAGCAGGACAGGCTGGATTTTATAACCTTGGATGGCAACCGATGTAGGAGAAGGAAAATTTCTGAAATCAAAAAACTGGCCTGGAGAGGCTATCTTGCCTAAGAAACACCACTTTCTACTGTAGTGCCTCTACGAACCTAAGGGATTAAAAAAATTGTGAGAGCTTTTTCCCTTTGACTTTTAATATCTCGAATGGTATTTTACCCACTACTTTGTATTTGTAAGTCTATCTTTTTATCTACCTGTCTTATTAGAATATGACAAGAGGTAGAGAAAATGATTGTATAAGAGGTAGATTTAATTGTATTAATTGAAATATTAAAAGGCAGGACTTCCTGCTAAATGCATGAAGTTATATATGTGTTTGAATTCGAAACAAAAGCGAATATGACAAGACAAAGAGGCAAAGTTTTATTAACGACGCGTTTCCCCAGAGAACGTAAGCTCTTTAACCTGAAGAAGCCAAAGAGAGCTTACGTTCTCCGGGGAAACAGTAATGATAGTAATAGTAGTTAAAATGATGAAGTTTGAGGAAAATGCCCTGGATCTCTGAGGATGTGGGAATCATAAATCAAATTAATTACCTTAGCTCATCACCTCCCAATGTTTAGTCTTCGAGAATGTCTGTGTCACCAAGGCACACAGATATACTAGATTTTTCTTGAATATTTGTCCTACATGTTCATATATACATGCCCATCAATATATACCTGTGCATACATACACACATACACACGCATATAGAGATCAGAGAGCCTTTTTATGTATACTTGTTGTTGTAACCTAGGGAAGGTTACTTAATAGAATAATCACACAAAGGTTGGTAATGAACGATAATATTAGGTTGGTGCAAAAATAATGTCGTTTTTTGACGTTAAGTTGAACGTCAAAAACGACATTATTTTTGCACCAACCTAATACTTAGGACAAGAACAACACATATAAGATTCGCCTGCGGCACGTAGAAATAGTAGTCAACTGCTAGAAGTGAATCAATTGAATTTCACAATGAATTTCCAACTGCAGAATATCTACCAACCGCCCCACGCGGTCAGATGTGGCACAAAGCCGAATTTAATGTGGGGCATCAGAGACCGTAGGCTCGACCAAAAACTCCACGTTGACCCCGTATAAAACGGGGTCGGGTAGTAGTTTCCCGAGATGAGACTCTGTCCTTCGACAAAGCCTCGTCTGGGGATCCTCACTGCCCGGAATTAGAGAGTTTGACCAGCACAGCTGGAGACGAACTTCCAACTGAAGACCAACATACAGTATTTACTATTGTATTTATGTGAATGGGGACATACCCATTCTCGTCAGTAGGTATGCAACAACACTTGTAGGCGTATACATACATATATACACACAAGAAGGTATATATAATTGTTATGGGAGATTTTATTAAGCAATCAATATTTTCACAAAAAATTTATTAAATGATTATAAATACACGGTGAATAACTGAATGCCAAATATGGAAAAAAAACATATGTTAAGCATTTTGTCCTTAGGCTAACCTTCTAGAATTATATATTATTTACATTTCGTTAATATATAGATTAAATAATTATGATCATTTTAGCATCTAAACCAAGTGAATCTGACAAATGTAACATATATTTTGGAATGTGAAAGTCTTTCCAGATAAAATCATTTCTTCGCCACGTTCCAATCTTTGTTGTTTTAACCAGCCTCCAAACAAAGGAAATTATCAAATGCCGTTAATATTGACATAAGATTAATTAAGACATACTGTTTACACTATTTATATTCGGACTATTGTCCCCATCTTTGTTGACATTATCCCAATCTTGCGGCCGTTATTCCCTTCCTCAGGTGTATGTCAATTTGGGTAACCGACAGCGAATTCTGAACTGAACCCTTTAATTAAACTACGGTGGTAGATTTTTCACGTTCCACTGCTCATGTCCGGGGATATCTCGTCTAATTCTTATTATAGTTATAGTTTAATCTTACTTATTATAAAACGCAGATTGTGTGTGTGTGTGTGTGTGTGTGTGTGTGTGTGTGTGTGTGTGTGTGTGTGTGTGTGTGTAACGTTTATATATTGGATCGGATTTCCTACATTTTTTAGCCGATTTCAACAAAACTTCACAGGACTACATAAAATTAACTTGTGGTGGTTCTAACGGCACCGAAAATGGGAAAAACACAATTGTTTTTTTAACAAAATCAATTTGAAAACACGATTAAGACACATCGTGAGAATGAAAGGGGGACAGCTCACATCGGGCTAAAAAACCCAGGTTGTTTGTGTGTGTGTGTGTGTTCCTTTATATATGGGATCGGATTTCTTACATTTTTCAGCCGATAAAACAAACATCCACTTTTTTTTTTGGCAGGTAGTGTTTCTTATTGTGTGACGTCCCTAAACACAGCCTTCGCTCGTTCCTCGCTGCTTCGTTCGGGTGTCGCCGCTCCAAACGTGACGTCCGCCTGTTTGCGTCAGTCGTGTTGTCCCGTCCTGTGACGACCAACTGGCTTGGTATCGGTCGCGGCACCCAAATGTGACGTTCTAACCTTTTGGTGATTCGGATGGGAATCTGGTTAGATTCGATATCAGCCTCGTCGTTCCCAACTCACTTCCAACGTCTGGTTACCAAAGTAACTGCGTTGATCTCCAGTCTGCCTACCCACGTTGTGAATTGATCTTAGACAGACGAAATCAATCAGTAGTTGGGGCCGAAATTCAAATCGAGTTCAACGCACAAATATGCACAAAAGAAAATAAAATGATAACTCAAAAGTTCAAGGTATCAAAAAAAAAAAAAGGATAACAAAACTTTATGTCTAGTTACTGGATACATAGGACTGCGTCTAACTCCCGAGCCGCTATATGGATTGTGACACGTTGTTCTTTTGTTAGGCGAGTTTTAACACTTTAAGTTGTCTGTTCTTCAAGAAATTGGTTCTTGGTGTGTCTTCAGGCGAAAGTCGAAAAAAACTTATTTTGGTGGTCTGGATCTAAGTTGCTCTTCAAAATAATTGTTCTTGGATTGAAGATGAGTTCGGAAGTTGCGCGAATCTTAGTCAGCTGCGAGGCTGTCTCAGAGCTCACAGCTCAATTGTTTGCCAGTCTTTTTAACCCCAACTCAGCTGTACTGAACTCTCTGAACTCTCTGGAACTCTCTGAACTGAACTGAACTGATTTTTGCTCGCTGCGACTTTGCTTATATGGACGCCGATCAAAACCGGGGTGGGTTTGTCGGCGTCGGAGGTTCTTCGATAATTCTAAATACATATCCACTTCTTTTGTTTTTGGTTAGGAATTTTCCACTTCTTTCCATTTTGGGGAGTCTTCTCTTACTCCCACCTTATCACCATACTTCAGAGGGGCGTCAACTGTCCTCCCCACTTCTTGGTAGCAACCCCTCATACTCATCCTCTAAATGGGCGGCGGCAGCTTCCCTCCTTGCGTCACGTGATCACCTCCGGCCAATGATGTCCAGCCGGGCGTGTGCGATCTAGCTGGCTTTGTTTCAGGAAGAAAAAAAAATATATCTTGCTCAAAAAAAAAAAATATCTTTTTCTCTTCCTTTTCTTTCCTTAATCGCAGCTCTCACCTTCTCTGGCCGCCAACAGAACAATGCGACCAGTAGTGTCATAAAATCTATTCTTCATCTGGATCTCGTCAGTCAGATTTTCGCTAATTATCAGAATGGGTGGTCAGCAAAACATCGTCCTCTCGAAAAAATAGTTCTGTTATGTCTTGTCAAAAAAAAAAAAACCGGTCAGCCGTTACTTCGTGTGCGGCTTAGCAGACGACACAGTTAATTTTTTATATCTATCCAAAGCCCTGTATTTCACCTGTTCTTTGTCAATTATCAAAATAACATTTTCAGTTGGAGTTTTCTTGGCTAGTCGGTCTGTGGTTTGCTAATTAGATGTTTTGCCCGCATTAAGCGGCTGTTATCTATCCCCGATAACACAAGTTCGTCGCCAGGACATAGTCGATTCCCTTATCCACTTAGAATTTTTCTGCCATGGTAATGATACTTTTCGCCATTTGCTACTTAGCAAAATAACATTGTCAATTGTCTCTGGTCGTGGGTGTTTTTTTTTATCATCCACGCTTGGGTCTCGCCTCTCTTTTCCTTTCTTTCCTTTCTCTTTTTCCTTTCTTTTCTTTTTTGCCCTGGTAAATGGTGCCACAATGTCTGGCACACTTTTTTCTTTATTTATACATTCAGAATGTTTTAAAAATTCCATTTACAAGACAATTGTTTATAATAAAATTCTAATTCTATTCATTCGGGGGACTCATCATAACAATTGAAAACAATGTTTTTGTTTGAGTTTGGCTTTGACCAATTCGTAAAAAAAAAAAAACTAAGACATGCGTGTCCGTCAACCTAAACAATAATCTAACGATCTCTACTGATTGTACGAATTGAAAAATCGGATAATTCTTTATCTTTAGGGTAAGATAATTCCACGTACTTTAGGGCCGTTTTTACAATTCCCTTTGCAATTTGTTACAAGGCAGATCAATAAGGCATTGGTTCTATTTGAAATTAATTCAATATTTAAAAGAAAGTATTAAGAAATAATTTAAAAATGCCGACGTAAGAAATCTGATAGACAAAAAACAACAATATTTCGAAGATGATAATTATTAAGGAAAGAACACAGTACGTGTAATAAATTAATAAACCCAAATAAATTTAATATTTTTGTAGTAGATTCAACGAGTGGAAAATAGATTCAAATCAGAATTCTAATTATGAATCACCACAAGCAAAATATGCAATTTTTTTACTGTATTCAATAAGTAAAAATCATAAATTGTAAAAGATAAGGCTACCTACATTTTTCAACCGATTTCAACAAAACTTCACTTTTTTTTGGCAGTTAGTGTTTCTTATTGTCTTGCACATTTTTTTCTTTATTTTTGCATTCAGAATGCTTTATAAAATTCCATTTACAAGACAATTGTTTATAATAAAATTCTATTCATCAATCGATAGACTCATAACGATTGTAAACAATGTTTTTGTTTGAGTTTGGGTTTGACCAATTCGTAAAAATTCGTAAAAAAAAACTAATTAAGACATACGTGTCCGTCAACCTTAAACAATAATCTAACGATCTCTACTTTTTTCTTTATTTTTACATTCAGAATGCTTTAAAAATTCCATTTACAAGACAATTGTTTATAAAATTATTCTATTCAATCGGTAGAGACTCATAACGATTAGTGAAAACAATGTTTTTGTTTGAGTTTGGGTTTGACCAATTCGTAAAAAAAAAAAAAAAACTAATTAAAACATACGTGTCCGTCAACCTTAAACAATAATCTAACGATCTTTACTGATTGTACGAATACAAACATCGGGATAAATTCTTTATCTTTAGGGAAAGATAACGAAATCTAAACATACACAAGTCCTAACTAAAAATAATAACCGGAACGGGAAACTACTTTAAATACACATGGTGTCCAATTTTTTTACTGTATTCAATAAGTAAAAATCATAAATTGTAAAAGATTATTATTACAGAAAGGCTACTAAATGAATAAGATTTTTGTTAGATCATAATTAATAAACCCAAATAAAGTTAATATTTTTTGTATTAGAAACAACGAGTGGAAAATATATTCAAATCAGAATTCTAATTATGAATCACCACAAGCAAAATATGCAATTTTTTTTACTATATTCAATAAGTAAAAATCATAAATTGTAAAAGATAAGGCTACCTATATTTTTCAACCGATTTCAACAAAACTTCACTTTTTTTGGCATGTAGTGTTTCTTATTGTCTTGCACACTTTTTTCTTTATTTTTACATTCAGAATGCTTTAAAAATTCCATTTACAAGACAATTGTTTATAAAATTATTCTATTCAATCGGTAGAGACTCATAACGATTATTGAAAACAATGTTTTTGTTTGAGTTTGGGTTTGACCAATTCGTAAAAAAAAAAAAAAAAAAACTAATAAAGACATGTGTGTCCGTCAACCTTAAACAATAATCTTTGTCAATTTTATTTTTCAGTCTTTATGATGGTGGATACTTGATCTATCTCTTACTGTTATATCCCCGGGCAACGCCGGGCTCTACTGCTAGTATTTTATATTTATCCGGTTGAACTAGCTCGGACATTGGTGTGTCTATTACGCCAACCATCACAGTCCTGCATCAAGGTAAGAAGGTCTTTAGGTGTTATTCTATGTTACAACTTAACTGGTCAATGTAGGTGGTTACTGGGCGACTAACGCGTCTTGCTAAATGATAAGAAAAAAATTAATTTTGATTTATGGAACTGGTTAAATTCTGGTAGTATGCCATTTAATATATTTTAGACAATACTCTTTTGATATGCTGGTAATCAAAAAAAAAAAAAAATTGAGCTTGTTCTTGGGTCTCAACATTTATCCGGAAACGGAAGCTCTTGTTTTTGCCGGAATACAATGGTGGGTCCAGTCAAGTTGAAGCCATATTTTTCAAGTAGTCCAATAATTCTCTCGTTCACCGATAGTACAAGTGAACCGATGGTGACTACGTAGAAATTTAGTATGATAGCGTACGTACCATATGAATATTTTATTTTTATAATATTAAACATGTTGGATCAGTAAATATTTGTACCTGGCTTTTCGACCATTCCGCGTATAATGAATGAAGTAAAATAACAAAGTGAAGTGAAGAATATGTCGGACTTCCCACCCAAAATTCAGGATCATTTGCTGGTCCCCTTTTTACCGTAAAGATGGCGACTATAGCTAAGCAGCAAATTTACCGTTTCTATTCAATACAAAAGTCTTTTCTCTTCTAATGCTTCATTCAAACTATAAATTTAATAACTGTAACGTTGCATAGTAGCA
>CAHIKZ030000569.1:597500-627500 GCA_903632075.3 Acanthosepion pharaonis
ATATCAGTAAATATGACACCTCTACTTTCTGTAGGAATGACGAACTATAGATAAGTACTAAGCCATTGAAAGACAAACAGGGGTATCACGAATCTCTGCTATATATCTGCTCAATCTTGACTTAATCCCTCCTTTTACGTTCATACAAGTATTTCACTAAGTAACCCGCTATCATGACTTGTTCTTGGGGCTTGTATTAGGTCAACATATAATAAAAAAAATATGATATGCAAATGTCACAGTTTTGTAGACAAATGCAGAAAGAAAACTGCTGCATATCCTTGAAAATTGTTATGATAATGTTGAGATGTTGGGAATGTTCCCGCGTGTGTGTATTCAAATAAAGACAAACACAGATGTAGGGAAAAATACTGGTATATTTGAAGAGGTATTTAACAACAGAGTGATTAGTAATAAGGAACGCAGGTTAGTAATAACAATTAGCAAGAGTCTACAGTCCAACGGTATCTTCCGGTCGAGAGACGGAAGTGCAATGGTCTCGTGAGCTTCAGCGAACGTCCCTGATCTCTCTAGCACTGACCTATATCGTAGAGAGATCAGTCCATTCTCCTCAGAAGGTGGGTGCGCCCCAACAGATAATTTACCCACGCACGCATGAACTCTCCCAGCTATAAATAGGAGCAGGTACTGCCTTTTAGAGAGGGAAATTTCCAGCAGTCTTCTCTGACAGTCGTTCCGAATATTCTTGCTGTAACACTCTGGTTTGTATATGTCTGTATTACTTTTTTCTGTTAATATATTTGTTTAACTCAATTCTTCTATTTGTGTCATTATTTCTGGCCCTAACAAGCCTACAAGAAAAATATAATAAAAGAAATCGCGAAGAAAGGACTTACTGACAAATTTAAGAGGGCAGAATGTGTGGTTATCAGGAAGAGGAAGAGCACAGAATGCGTTCTATGAATTGGATATGTGATAATTAAGCAGGTACAAAAATTGAAATATCTGGGAAGTGTTTTAACACAGTACTGAAAATATGACCACAAAATGCAAAAGCGTATTTAAATAACAGTAAGAAGCATAAAAATCCGTTACAAACAAATCGGGTTGAATTGTCTTTCTATATCTCTGAAATGAAGTATTATGATTACTTATTAGTCGGACAGTTATCCTCATCTTCATTGTCATATTCACAAAGTTTCGGCCTCTATATCTCTGAGATGAGGTATTATGATTGCTTGCATTATTTACATTACTCGTATCGTTATCCTCATCTTCATTGCCATATTCACAACGTTTCGGCCTCTATATCTCTGAGATGAGATTACTTGAATATAGCAATGAAGATGAGCATAGTCCGAGTAATGTAAATAATGCAAGTAATCATACCTCATCTCAGAGATATAGAGGCCGAAATGTTATAATTTTATAGTTAAATGTAGCAGACATATAAATGAACGTCCTCGAAAAAGAAACCTTGTCATGTGTGCCTTTTTCCAAGAAAGTGTAAAAGCCAGCCGAAAAAAAGAATACAAGAAATGCTTACTTGATTAAATATCGTTCCAAGTGTTGGTCTGTTCGAAGTAAAAATGATGCGCATGGTCTGCATAAATTCTCGTTGTTAGCGTGAGTCTCGAAGTATATATGAATTCTGCATGAGATTCGCATTGCGCTATGCAAATTAAGTTTTATAAAAATGAGTAACTTGATTGCCTGGAACATTGTCAGTCTCTCTCAAGACAGTATTATCAAGAATGAGATGAGGGCCAAGGATCAATGGGAGAGGCTTTTGGAGTTCTTTCCCCGAACTGATAATGGCTGTCTGATTAGCGAATTTGAATGCTCGGGGCTTGAGGTTTGAGTCAGTCAGTGCGAGGCTCGCTTGCGATGTTCAGTGCCCCGGGGTGGATGTAGTGATTTTCCAAGCCTAGCTTAAATGTGGCAGAAGGCCACTAGTGATTTTCTAAGCGTAAGTAGGGAGCACCCAGTGAGGATCGAACTCACTACTCAGTCGCAATTGATCTAATGAGATAAGCTTGTTAACCATTACACCACGTCGACGTGCCCCAAAAGAGCGGTAGATGTATGTTGTTTGCAGGAGACCCGTTTTTAACTCCTGGTCGTGAAAATATTCTAAGAGGTTTGTCCTCTATTCAGCATGTTTTGATGGACGCTCAAGAGGTGCTTCCTGGTTAGTGAGCAAGTCTGTGAATGCGGCGGGTGCTCGTGTCTTCGCAGATCCGACGGGCAGGCTTTAGGTGCTTGATATTACCATGAAGGATAAGACTCTTCGTTTCATTCAGGTTTATGCGTCCAATAACCATGCGGAGCGGCCTGATTGTTTCGGCGGATCGAATCGTTTCTGACGACTTCTCGTCGGGTAGTTTTAGCGAGTGATTGGAATGCCGTCCTTGACCCCGAATCGATGTAGGGCACGTAAGTTGTTCAACTTTCCATTCCATAGTTTACACAGATCGTAGGTTCGTCCGTGTTCGTGTAAATTTAGATAAGTTTATGGTTGGGTTGGCTGACTACTGGAAATTGGATGCATCATTATTTGGTGAGCGAGATTTCCAGGACCAGCTGCTACTAATGCTACAGCGGGAATTAATGAGGTCTGTATTAGGGAATAAGTGGTTGAACATATTAAAATCGATTGGGATGACATAAATAATTATCGGCCTTTGATGATGTTAAACACAGAGTTGAAGATTTTAGCTAAGGTCATAGCTGACCGTCAGCAGGCTGTTTACTCTAGTCTCATTGGCCACGAGCAGATTTGTGATATGAAGGGCAACAGTATTCAGGAGAACCGCCATTTGGTCTAATTTAACCTACTATCTGTACTTCCACTCCCGTGTGCCACATTAATGGATTTAGTAAGGGTCAGGTTCTCCTTGTAGTGAGACAAGTCACCCAAGGTATGTCGGGAGATAAGTTACCGCCACCATTTTGAATGCGGTCTGTGTATGCCTAGCGTTGAGATTCGTTAATATACGCTTCACACCTCTTTCCTAGACCGGATGTGTTTTCAAATGGATGAAAATGGCGAATTCTGGAATGAAGCCACCCGTAAAAACTTCCTATCACTGAGAAGAGTGCACTCGTGCAAGTAGGAGTCCCACCATTTACCCCGAGGCAAGTGTTCCTTCTGTCGTGATTGTCGGATTGCTCTCAAATTTCTCATACGGGCGACGGATGGCCTTTCCAACGTCCAGATGTTGTCTCGTAAGGCGATATATTACGTGCTACTTAGGGGGTTCGTTCAAGGTTATCTGTTAACCGAGTTACAAAAATAAGGATGTTGTGGAGAACTGTGACCGTCTAGGTCCAGAAGGGATGGCATGTTGATTTTCTTCATTTTATTATTTTAACTTTTACTTTGTTTCTTTTTTCATCCATTTTTTAAAAAGATTTTCAAATGCAATATATTTTTATTGTTTTGCATTTAGTTATAATGTGCGAACAGATATTTACTAAGCTTTGAACATTGCAACAGAAAACTAAGAGTTATATGAAGATTACATTGACTCACAGCTGTAATAATCAAAATATTAATACATTTTTTACTGGCATTTTCTTGATTGAACAGAACAAGTTAAAATCTTTATAAATTTGACATGTTTCGCTATTTATTTAGCTTCGTCAGAAAGGGGTAGAATGATTTGGAGTTATATTTTAGTTTTACACCGAATCATTACTCTCACAATCTTTTATGAGAATAAATAAATACCAAAATATATCAAATTTATATAGATTTTCTACTTGTTTCTAAAAATTTTATTGTTCTATAAATATCATTTTAAAATTTTATTTTATTTTCATTTTCATTCAACCCACTAACCTTTGACGCCATTTCTATTTGATTATATAAAAAAAAGATTTTCTAAACGTGGCTTAGATGTGGCACAAAGCCGAAAGTATGTAGCACCCATTGAGGATCGAACTCACTACTCAGTCGTAATTGTTCTAGCAAGACAAGCTTGCAACTATTACACCGCCCCGAGGTGCCCCTATTTGACGATATATTTTGAAACAAATATCCAGTCTGTTTAGCTGGAAACTGACAAAAAACAATCTAAATACCAGCACCCTCCTCAGTATTCTTGATAATTCCAATAATTTTGATTTTTTCTTAGCTATCCATTTTCCCCAGTGTATTTGAGAAACGTTACTCCAAACTTTTCAAATGGTCACATCAGAATCGCCATTTTCTTAGTTCCACTAGGTTGGCCTGTGGAAAATAGGTCCACATTCACAAACACGCTAGATGCTGCTGCTGTGGCTTACTCTAGCAGTTGCTTCTTAAGGGGTGAAGTTTCTACAGCCAATCGGTTTTGAATTCGGAGTAGTCGTATTCTAAAACGTTTGCCAACCAACATTAGATAGCTAGGGAAGTACAACTTTTTAACTTTGAGCTAAAGTAGGATAGATTAATACGTAGCTCTCTTTTCTGTATTTGTGCGAAAGTAAGCATTCGAATTTGAACACGGCACGTCGATTCCATTTCTCGCATCGATAACTGCTATATTACGCACACATCCCTACGTAGGAATGACTATTAATTAGTGTTACCCTCTTTTGTTTTCTACTGCTGACAAATTTTCTTCGTTTACGATAACTTGATCGTGTCTCTTGCTCTGAATGGAACTAGAACTTATAAGCATTTTACAAGTAAGAAAATCTATAATGGACACACAGTCGTAACAGAGCTAAATGTATTAGCATAAGCAAAGTGAACTTGCTCTGTTTTGCATAGAATCACGCGACTGCTAATAAGTCAATTGTCACTCGGTACGGAGGTAGAACTTTTACGCCACAGATATTTTATTCCCCTCCCAACACAGACAATGAATTGTACATATGGGGACTAGTTAGGATTTTCATAGAGACAATGAGTATTATGTTGAATGTAGTAAAAAATGTAAGTAAGAAAGAGTTGTTTTGGTGTTAGGAGTATTGTGCTATGTTTGGGTCAGTGTTTCTGGCTAGCTAAGTTTAAAGTTTAGACAGATGAAGATTGTCTTTTTCACCATTTCTCATTTTGGCCTTGTGCCACATTTTGTAATTAATTACAAATAAATATCACTTTTACGTCACAGACTAGATAGCATCGCAACAATATGGCGTCGACAATAGGATCTCAAAAACCGTTGGATGAGAAGGGCTTCGTGGCAACATGGATTCGTTGTTTTACTACGCAGGCGCGGGCTATGACGTTAAAAGACCACAAAGTTGCAAGGGGAGAGCGAGATAGAAAATCTATTTTTGGATTCGGCAAGATGTGGGGCCATCAGAAAAATCTCATACTATAGTTTGGAGAAGTCACCGATCAACGAAGGGCATAAATCTTCTTCGTTTCCCGAATGAGTAGTGACAGGCAAAATGGAATTACATTATTTTGCATAGAGTCGAGCGATTGTTAATAAGTCAGTCGCCATTCGGTACAGAGATAGAATTTCTACGTCACAGACAAGACGACATCCCAACAGTAATCTTATAAGGTTAACGTTGAAAGCCTAGACAAGAGTAATTTGGATTTAGATATCAAAAGTACTAAAAGTTCGGGAGATATATTTCAAATGATAAATTAGTCTATTAATTTTTTTAAAAACATTTTAATGAAGTTTGGGACTAGAAAGTCTAAGCTATTCTTTTTTCTGTGCTTTGTCATTTCAGTACGTAGGCGATCATGGCTCTCCACTTCTCCTTATCCCATGTAGCTCTCAATAAGTTTCGTCCCTCTGCCATCTCCCCCAGACAACGTTCTGTCATTCACTCGCTTAAGCCCGCCAGCTATGTCATGTGTTCCTTTCCCTTGTCCCTCTTTCACTCTATTCGTCCTGTGAATATCAGATACGCCAAGCCCTCCTTTCTCATTACGTGTTTCAGAAACTACAACTGTCTCTTCCTGATGTTAAGTATAAACCTCCTCCTTGTTTGCATCCTCTTCAAAATCTTATCGTTGTTCACACGCACGGTCCATGATATCCTCAGCATCCTTCTGGAAAACCACATCACCGTCGCCTCGAGTCTCTTCTTCATCTTTGCGGAGACCGTTCAACATTCGCTGCCGTAAAGGAGGACATATGCCACGTAACAGCTCAGCAGTCCCTGTTACCAAATAAATCCTCCTGTCTCACAATACACTGCCTAGCTTTTAGAATCCGTTTTTGGACATCTCAAAACGTCTGTGGCTCTCAGTGTCGCACTTGCAGATAAAACACAAATTGTCAAAACACTTTCCAGATATTTAAACTGCTTGATTCTAGTGTCCCCGATCTGCAAATCGCATTTCGTGTTAATCCTTTTACTGATGACCATGCATTCTTTTTTGTAGTTTATTCATAGTCCTTTCTCTCGATCGCTTTCGATACCTCCTGTAGGATGTTTTGCAATTTATTTTCCGTGTCTGCTATCAGTAATGTTTCATCTGCGTATCTTATGTTTTTAAGATTGTAGCCGCTGATGCTAAATCCCGGTAGATGGAAGCTATAGATTTTGTAAAATCCCAAACTGAAATATGGAATTACGTTAAAAGACAAAAAGCTAGCTAAAAATCAGCATAAGCATGAGGGATTATCCCTGTTGCTATCTACTCAGAGAAAAACATTATGTTTGCTAAAGGTAATTTTGAATAGTTCTAAACATTAAATTTATTTTAAAGGCGTGTTTTGGGTTGTTGTTTTTTACGCTTTAATCATATAAAAAATTGTGATTGGTTCATTTACATTATGCAAATAATATTGGTTCATTTACATTATGCAAATAACATTGGCGCATTTACATTATGCAAATAATATTGGCGTATTTACATTATGCAAATAACATTGGCGCATTTACATTATGCAAATAATATTGGCATATTTACATTATGCAAATAACATTGGCACATTTACATTATACAATTAACATTGGCGTATTTACATTATGCAAAAAATATTAGCGCATTTACATTATGCAAATAATATTGGCGTATTTACATTATGCAAATGATATTGGCGTATTTACATTATGCAAATAACATTGGCTCATTTACATTAGGCAAATATATAAAAATGAAATATAAAGTTAGGCCACGAAGTATAATTTCTTAACAATATGATACTGTGTGAATCATTTCATGCATAATCGAGTTGTGCAGATATGGACCCGATTTTGATTTGTTCTTCCAGCTTTAGAGGCAGGCAAATACTCGACGAAATGATGTTGTAGCATCCCGTTACCACATCCTTATCAATGTCTAATTTTGTACATTTTTGTGCAAAAAAGTGACTCAGAGAGCCTGCTCGGCTCAGTAAATATTTTCAGGAAATATCAGCACACAAGTGGGCGTTGCAATCCACCCACGTGCAAATATTTTTCCAGCGCGTGACCAAGTCAAGTTTCCCGCCAATCTGCTCTGATCCTGTCACGTGATTACATTATCTAAATATAATTATATATAAATATAAATAGTGTGATAATGTTATATACGCAGCCATAAACAAACATACACAATTGTCCATTCTTATTACCAAATCACTACATATGGTAACCCCGACGTTTGACATGGGTCGAGAGAAACAACTGGAGTACTACAATGTGGTTACACATATTCTAGATTTGCCAATTAGCCATGTAGATTCCACTCATAAACTAATGATGACCTTAACGTTAGATAAAAGTTTAAATTATCAAATCATTTTATCTACCGATCTCCATACATCAAATGATGACACCCAAAAGATAAATGCCTATTCCTTCATGTCGTAGGAAGCCATGAACGTCCATAATATCCTTTCTTACTGTGAATTGACATGAATTTTGGGGAACGCAATGGAAGAACGTAATATTTACGGTTGATTTATTATAAATTCATATTCATTATCCCTTCTGAATAATAAACGTATGGTTTAGAAGATCTTTGTATGGAAAATTAAAGTTATTCTGAAGAGGATATCATTTTAGTTTTGAAAAATTTTCAGACTGTCCTGAATTATGTTTTTTTTTTCCTTTAGTTTACGCAGTGTCCGCATTGTTCCGGGTTGGAAATTCGGGAATTTTTTAAATTCATTATAAACATCGTCTACGTACAAAAGAGGAATTCTAGAAAATATTAAAAGAAATAATTATTTTTGGCTGGAATTTTTTGATTGGCCGAACTTAGGATGACGTAGCATCATCAAAACTTATTGGCTAATGCTATGAGCCAATGAAATTACAAAGTAACAACATGGCGGCTGAACAGAAGGTTGACCGAACATATTTTGGACAACGCGAGAAGAGATTGATTGAGAACTAAAATTATTTAAACAGAAACCACGAGGACACTAAACTTTATACATCCTGCTCAGATTTTAGCCGTCAAGCAATTGGAAAGCAAGGATATCAACAGACTCAGTCTCCTTGTGATATAAAGTATTCCGCTGAAGCATTGTTGACGAGTAGATTTTTTAATGAAGAATTTCGGACCGAATTGGTCTAAAGTTGACATCAACTTTTGTCTGAAAGCCCGTCAGCAATCTACACTGTCACACCAAATCCATTTGTTCTTGTGCCAGTACAGGTTAATCGGTTTTATGGAGAGTGCCCCCGCTCCCAAATAAAACTGACTAACGATAACTTTAAAAGACATAGCACTTCAACTGTGGACGCTTGCATTCAATGCTGTTAGCACTAAATAAATGCATTCAGTGGTAATAGTCTTAAACATGTGCTTTTGCGTCATTTTGACAGCAACCGATTTTCATTCATTTGTCATGAAGTGCAATCAAATGGCTGGATCTTTCTGCCGACTCCGCTCAGAGACATTTTCAGTTTTGAAAATATGCAACATCGGTAGAGTAACCGGTAAGTGGCTAGAAACAAAGTCAAGAGTGGAGGAGATGTTGACTTAACGTAAATAGTTTGTTTGGGTTATTTAATTCCGACAACTTTTTTTTTTTCTCGTAATATTTTGTTTTGTCAAAAAATTATTTCTGGTAATATTTTTTCCTCAAAAATGTATAGCTGGTAATATTATTTTAAAGCATTTATTGCTGGTAATTTTTTTTCTCAAAAACGTATTGCTGGTAATATTTTTTTTTCTTCAAAAATTTATTTCTGGTAATATTTTTTTTTCTTCAAAAATTTATTTCTGGTAATAATTTTTTACAAAGTATTTCTGGTATTAAAACCTATTATTACACAAGTTTGGGTGTTAACTATTTGCCCACAGCTGGGACCATAACAGGTGCTATCACCCCGGGTCACGACAACAAAAATTGAGAAGTGGTTCCACGCTCCTCAAAACCTCCTGCTGTTGGACGTAGTTTATCGTCATACCCAGGACTAAACGTAAGTAGATTGGTGTTCCATTGAACTTTCAGAAACCCGTAGAAACTTATTGACTATTTTTTCGGAGATATCCTTTTTTTTTCACGTTATGAATAGGCTTTGATATATCCAAGTAATTTGCATAATTCTCAGTAGATCACACATCTGCCCAATCATATCAATCCCTATACTCCGATGCTAATTTACGCATTCGCTTACAAGAGCTACAATTCCATCTCCTTCTGCCCATTTGCTGAAAATATAGTTATTTTGTGCAATAATTTACTAATAAAGTATGATTTTGTCTTTTATGTTTACGATAAAAAGATCCTGTATACTGGCCAAACATAATAAAAATGATCAATCAAGGCTAACCGCCCAAACATTGATATTAGAGATCGCAACCAAAAAGTGCCTCGTTATTGATATGGCTGTCCCTGCAGACTGCAATGTATCTTTGAACATCTTCGAAAAGCTATCAAAATACAACGACCTTGAAATCGAAATCTCAAAAATGTGGCACATGGGAACATCAACAATTCCTGCGGTAGTTAGAGCCTTCAGATTGGTTGGAAAATATTCCATTAGACTCATTGAAGGGATTCCTAGAAGCCAATGCCTTAAAGAAATACAAAAAAAATGTTCTCACGAGTACAGCGCACACCTTACGAAGGGCTTTATATATGTAAAATGTGTGTGTGTGTGTGTTCTAAAAATTAGTCAGTGGAAAAGGTCATGATGCTATCTCTAACCTTAGGCCTTTGGGCAGGACCCGGAACGAAATGTGTACACACCAGAAATCAAAGGAAATAAAATGATAATAATAATGATGATGGTGATGATGATGATGATGGTGGTGGTGGTGGTGATAGCAGCATGCCTCAAATGACTGCTCGATATGGTGACAGTCAGGGCCTGATTTAGATGAAGAGAGCCCCAAGGCTATTCCATTTGAGAGGACCCTTGAAATCCCGCATTCTTACATATTAAGCAATATGAGTAAAGCCGAGGATGATTACAGAAGGGTTGTTTAGAATCTACATCTTTATAACAGCATGTGTAAGAAAGGCATATGACAGTGTGAAAAATATTATACACACCGACTGGAGGCCCACTATATTTTGAGGCCCTGCTAAGCCTATAAGTAAATCAGGATCTAGTGACAGGTTTTGATCAAAACATTACGTTACGTTATAGGTAGAGTCCAATTAGAAATGCTTTCAGTTCAGGTAACCCAGATGGCTCAAACGATCTCTAATAGAAGTTGTTCCCAAATATCTAGATGTAACTTCCAAATCACTATGGCTACCTCATATTTCGAACTTAAAAAAACCCCCAAAAAACACCTTTTCGGCACTCGATTATGATACTTTCCGCTCTACACTCTCTCATGAATAGAGACGCACAATGCTGTGTAACAGCTCCTAGGGGACCTGGGCAAGTTGTTAAGTTTAGGCAAATCTGTGATACAGAACGTGATATGTGTAGTAGCC
This sequence comes from Acanthosepion pharaonis, assembly GCA_903632075.3. Lineage (NCBI taxonomy): Eukaryota > Metazoa > Mollusca > Cephalopoda > Sepiida > Sepiidae > Acanthosepion > Acanthosepion pharaonis. Next base: position 608,252 of record CAHIKZ030000569.1, read on the forward strand.
AATTTTAATTCCCCAAGACAACAAAACACCTCCAATTCCATACGACCAGAAGCCACAAGTGCGATGGTTAATATAGCATGAAAATATTTTTTCTTTGATTTCTGTTATATACACTTTTCCTTCCGGATCCCAACCAGAGACCGAAGGTCAGAAATGGCTTCATGACATTTTACATTGATCATTAAAAAACAAACTATATATATTTTTTAGATTTATAACTTTTCATACATGAAAAAATGTTTTTAAATATAATTTGAAGAAAACAGACTTACTGTTGAAATATTGTCAAACACTTTTTTTCTTTTCTTAATTCGCGCTTTTCTCTTGAGTGTTGATGGTATTGTTTAGTTTCGTTTGTTTTACGGAATATCAAACTCAATGGCTTATTTAATGCCGACAAGATTTTTTAGGATAGGTTGGTATAAATAGATTATGTATTAATATCATTTTTTTCCAAAAATGTAGTGCTGGCAATATTTAAAAAAAAAATGTATTGCTGGTATTAAAACTTATTTTTGCACTTTCCCAGCGTTTTGACACCAGTTTGGAGGTTAACTATTTGCCCATAGTTGGGACCCTAACAGGTGCTATCACCCCTAGTTAGGGTGGATCTGGGAACACAAGCAATTAAGAGGTGGTTCCACGCTCCTCAAAACCTGATCAGAGGCCTTACTTTTGGATGTAGTTTATCATCTTACCCAGGACGCCTTAATTGCTGAACATATTGCAAGAGTTAATTCAATTATTATTATTATTATTATTATTATTATTATTATAGTCATGATGTTCTGTTTTATAAACATTTCTTTTCGGGTTCAAACCAGATACCTAAAGTCAAAAATGGCTTCCTGATATTTCCATCTGATCATTTTATACCTGGAATACCTTCAGTCTATCGGAACCTTTTTCCAATCAATCCGAGGGCTCCAACTACAACTGTAATTATTATGTTTCACATTTTTTTAGATTTTCATTTCATTTTCCTCGCATTTTGATATCTTTGAAGATCTTCAAAGATACATTACAATCTGCAGGGACTTCCATGTCAATAGGAAAGCGCATTCTGTTCTCGTGGTCTTTGATCACGATGTCCGGGCGATTAACTTTGATTGTTCTGACTGTGTGAATTTTATTATTATTATTATTATTATTATTATTATTATTATTATTATTATTATTATTCACTGGGTTTTTCCCACCAAGTGTAACTGGTAACTTGTACTATAAATTCCGTGACTAACTCTCCTCATTACAGCCTCAATCGCTTAATTAATCAGCCATATTTTAGTAATGCTTAAATCTAAATGGATTCACTATTCCAAGGAATTTATTTTGAAGATAATTTGGAAATTTTCGACGTGTCCCGATAATTACGGCTACAAAAATTCTCATTTTTACTTATCTGTTTTCACGCAAACCAGAAATCAATATCCTTAACTATATTGCTCTAGAAAATATTCGTATGTGACGATCAAAGATTTTCCTATTTTTCGCAAAACTACTAATGATTTTATTGAGAATTCACTACCGATCTATTCTATTTAACGAATAATATCAATTGGCAGAGATTCGAACAGATTTGTATCTGCCACAAAGCATATTTTGTTCGCAATGCTGTCTTTTTTTCCTCATCCAAAATATAGGGTTACAAAAAGAACCATATTACAGATGAATAATTCATACAAGGGATATTAATTATTTTTGGAGTTACTTTTTTTAATTATTTAGAATAAGTCTGTCTTCCCCCATCTAATAAAACATAGAAATCACTTCTTAAAAAAATAAACAGGAATCAAAAGTGTCGTTTACATGTTTCTTTTTTATTAATGTTTCAAGTACGACATTTGAAACAAAAGATACAATATGGAATTTTCTTGCGTCCTATGAGTCTGTATAACTTCCAATTGTCTGCCTTTAAGAAATATTCTTTTGGTTTGATAAAACGTTTCAACCTGAAACATTTTCATGAATTTAATCAACGCTGTTGGATACTTTATTCAAACTGACTGAAAGAAAGAAATAAAACCCGTGGATTTATACTGATTTACAACTACTTGATTTGCAACCAGACTCTCTTCAGGGATTTAAGAAGAAACCAGTCTTTCTGTCAATCTGCGTGTTTCCATTTTAAGTGTCTCTAAGTTTGCGGGACGGTGGATGAAATAATAAACAGGTTTTCATTATCTTCTCTTAATTCTGCCGGAACAATAATGTTTCCAATGAAAATCCACAGCAGGTGAATGTCCGAAAACATCTGTGCATCAGTCTGATACTCTACACATAACACTAAAACTCGCCATGCCAGTGTAAATATGAGATTTAATTAGAAAAGTTTTACATACGTAAGAGAATATACTGGCTTATTAAATCCGTAAGTACCAGAGTTATTACATTCAAATTCAATCTGATATATATATATATATATATATATATATATATATATATATATATATATATATATATATATATATGTGTGTGTGTGTGTGTTTGTGTTTAGGATTGCGGCCATATCACAATGAAACACCTGAGCCTGGTCAGTATTTAGATAAGTGACCGCTTGGAAAAACCAATTGATGTAAGTTTGGATGTGAAGGTGGTATAAATGATAATATCATGGAATTGCAAATCAGGGAGCCGAGTTCCAATTCCTGTCGGTTGCGCTATATTCACTCATGTGAAAATGCCCTTGGATTTCCGCATCTTCTTCACTCAGCTATAGATTAAGTCGTACATCTTGTATTAATAAATCATTGTTATCTCCAAAACATTCTTAATATGTCAAAATATTTTCTGGGTTTAACTAACCTGCTGAGATTTCATAAACCAAAAAAACCCCAAAACACACCCCTCAATCAATATATTTTAATTTTATTAAAAAAAGACTGACAAAGTACATTTGTTCAGATGTTTATTATATATTTCCTGTATTCGGCCAAGTATTTTCTTTTCTAGATATAATGTACATAGAAAGTGTCCAAATATTTGTTGATCGCAAGGGCTTTTGCTAATATTTTAACTTATTTCAAGGGTTTTGTCATAATACCATAATAAATGGTCCGTAAATGGTATTGTAGACTGTGTAAATGCGACTGAAATTTAGGAATATTCTTAATTCTCGAATATAGCCAGTATATTGTGACTGTATATGTAAATGATGTTATTACACCGTTGTGCAAATCAATTGAAACAAAACGAATAATTACGTTATTTACTTTTTCATATATTTACAATGAAAGATGACATGTTAGTACTTCGTATATCCATTCCACAAAGTCGTTCCTTGCAGATTGACCACAGATTCTCTATTAGATTTAAATCAGGAGAGATTTCAGGCCAGTCTCTAGTACTTTGATTTGCTCGCTGGTAAGGGTTACTAGTGTGCTCGTGCAGCGTTACAATTTTTGTACGCTTCCTTGGAGTAACGTCCATCCAGTCGAGACAATAGAGTCTGGGAGTGATTGAAATATGATGCAATCACGGATGACACAATATTTTTCAAGGCCAAACAAATTTCATCACGCACCTCGAAAATAGACTCATATTACTGCACACCACTGCAAATGATCTAATCGATTACACCCTGTCACTCCAGGCGGGGGGGCTAAAACTGACCGTATGGTGAAAGAAAGGAAACTAAATCGGTTGGTACAATTTCATGCGGTTTTAAATGTGTCCATATGGAACTCTGGTTAGAAAAATGTATGCTTAATCGTCTTATTCGACAAGAAACAATTTTCAATAACAGCAATTATAAAGCGATGATTGGGAATCTCCAATACTCCGTTTCTGAACTGATCTTATTTTTCTAAAGATAAACAACATCATAAGGAGTATAATACTTTCTGTAACGGCACAATAAACCGACCGTTTTCCCAGAATCTTTAACCATAGTTTGTAAATCTGAGTTCAACTTGGGACCTGGGGTGAACATAAATCCCAACAGAGATTTAAGAGAAAAAGCCTCAATGTTAGTACAACCGTTCATCATGTCAGGAAAAAATTCAGGCTTCGCTCGGTGATGATAGAAGGTTACTAGTTTGGTTTTGCGAATTTTGAATGTTGCCAGTTTTCCTACGTTGATCTGTTAGAGCTAGAACAGAGGAGAGATCAGCTCGAAAGCTCTGACGTGTACACGAATTTTTTATCTAGTGACTTAATCGCCTTGTCTAGGTTAAAATTATAATAATTCATGAATTCCATTCATTACAACCTTTTGCCGTTCTGTTATGTGTTGCACTTCTCTCTGAGTAGTAGTAGTCTTACTACAGTTTACCGTGTCCTGAATAGCAACCTGGTTTGCTAGGCATCGCAACTTATGTTCGTCAGTTGTCCTCTATTTCTACTTGTCTATCTAATTTGCATACGATACTAAAAGTTGAATTTCAAAAACCTCCTGTATGCGCAGTCCATTTTGCAAGTGGTTAATCAAATTCGGCCAGTGTGTCGCTTCAGAGTTGATGAATGTCATTTTTTTAATTTCTTCTTTGGTGACTCGCTACTTTTGAAAAAAAAATGATTGGAAAATTTACCCATATATGGTTATATTTCTGTGGCGTAATTTGAATGACATTTTCAAATTAGTCTTGTAAAGTGACATAGCTAATTAAATATGAATAAATGTTTGCATATCTAATGAGCAAAAGATTTTTTATAGCCTCTTCTCTCACCATCAATTCATCTGGCTTCAACATCATAAAAAATAACATTTTCTGAAAGCAAGGTGAAAGCATTGTGTTGTAAATTTTTTAATGCGACATTCTGTATTTCGGTCGACTGTTGCATTATTACTTGGATCATATTGAAGATATACAGGTGTTAGCTATGGAATTTATTATCCTATTTTATTTCAAACCAACCAACTGAATAAATTTCAATTATAAATTTTACAGGTGTGCGCTATAAGATTTTAAAACATCACCGAAATGAAATCCCAACACTTCAATTTTGAACCTAGGCTTACATTTTAAACCCGTTTCCTCAAAAACCGGTACCGATTTGGGAAATATATTTTGTCTAATTAAACATGTCAAACACCAACCTTCAAAATCTGTTCCAAAATAGACATGCACTATTGTTGCATTAAAATAAAGTAAAGATACCCAAGCACGTACAAATTGTTATTTGTCAATCTGCCTTAATCTGTAGTAGAGCAAATTGGGAAGAAGTAGGTTCTACTACGGTGATTTAGATGCAAATTTGACATTTGCCATTTGATAATAGATTGAATAGCATAAACAGAAATTTTAGAAGCATGCGAAATTATTAGCTAGTACAAAGTAAGCATAGTGCTTTCAGATAGATTAAGACACATTGATTTGAAAATCAGCATTCAGTATCTTGACAATAACCTGAATCCGGACTCATATCAATGGTGTTAGATGTACGAAAGATTTCAACAGGCGGACAAGATTGGCATGCAAAGCTATTAAGGTATATATATATATATATATGTATATATATATATATATATATATATGAAAAGAGTGTGATAGATAGATAGATAGATAGATAGATAGATAGATAGATAGATAGATGAAATGAGTGCCATAGGTAGGTGAAAAGTGTGATAGATAGATAGATAGATAAAAAGTGATAGATAAAAAGAGTGTGATAGATAGATAGATAGATAGATAGATAGATAGATAGATAAATGAAAAGAGTGTTATAGATAGACAGATAGATGAAATGAGTGTCATATATAGATGAAAAGTGTGATAGATCGATCGATTGATCGATCGATAGATAGATGAAAAGAGTGTCATAGATAGATAGATAGATGAAAAGAGTTTGATAGATACATAAAAAGTGTCATAGATAGATAGATAAATACATAGATAGATAGATAGATAGATACATGAAAAGAGTGTGATTGTCAAAAATATTGTGATAGACGAAAAGAGTGTGATAGAAAGAAAGAAAGAATGACAGAAAGAAAAGTACATCGAGGTGTTTTTTTATCAGATAAGAATGTCGATATATCAAACAGATCCTATGAACCGATAAGTTTGATATTTGAAGAATCCCTTCATTGGTTTTGTTGCTAAGTGCTAATGCTATACTGAAGTGGGATCCACTCTTTTACGTTAGTTCTGTGATTATCATCAATGAGAATAAATATGGATAGCCAAGCTTTTCAGGTCAGGTTTCTTTCTTTCCCAGACAAATATGCTCTCTTCATACCTTTACTTAATTAAATATTTGGACAAGGTTTTATGACTCATGAAATATGACTAGAATATATTAGATTTGTTTTATATATCAATCACTAATCCAGATCTGCAAACAGGTATCCCGTTTCATGCAACACATTGATTCCGTCTTATCACACTTGCCTAAAAAAAACAAAAAACAAAAAACAAAACAACCCTTGCAAATTTACCTTCGTTGAGCAAAAGTAGAATGAATGATAACGTCGTTGTTCTTCCAAAATTTAGTTTGAAAAATCGGGAAATAAATTCATAGAGACATTATTAAAATATAGATCTAAAGTAGGGCTTCCGTTGAATGTTTTTGATGTGAGGGTGGTGTAATGGCTTACAGCCACTTCAGGTTGAAACAACGGCTCCCATGCGATCACCGAAGTTAAGCAACGTCGAGCTTGGTCTGTGCCGACACGGGTGACCGCTTGCGGATACCAGGTGATGTAAGCTTGTATGTAAGGGTGGTATAATAGGCTTGCGCCCACATCATGTTCAAACCGGTTCCCTGTATGATCACTGAAGTTAAGTAACGTCGAGCCTGATCAGTACGTAGATGAGTGACCGCTTGGGAATACCAAGTGTTGTAACCTTGCATGTGCGTGTGATGTAATTGATAATGGCTCGGAATTGTTATTTGGAGATCAGAGTTCCAGTTTCAGTTGGGTTCACTATATTAATTCACATACAAATACCCTTGGGAAAGGTATGAATTCATCTATTCTCTCCCCAGCTATGGGTTAATAAGTAAAACTTGTATCACTACATCATTACTATCTTATAAAAATTATTATAAAAATAATCTTATAACCTAGAATGTATTTTCTTGCTTTACATATTCCGCAAAGCGTTGATAAAATCGTACAAAACGTAATAGTCAATGGACAGCGTGTTTTTAATCGACTATCTCTCTTTGATCTCAGTCGCTTATCCGCTTTGAGTAATGATAATGATAATATTTGATGTTTACTTATGTCAAACATTCGGCATTCACTAAAAAGTCAATGCTAATATTAGTCGAATCTTACATATAAAGTTCTTTGACTTCTGTTAGTCCATCCGCCTGTCATATCCTTTAAAAGAACCATGCATTGACCGATCGAAAGTAAATTTTGGGGAGACGTGCGAACAGGTAAGCGGGTACAAAGTACAATTGGTTTTACTAAGGCAAGTACCTTAGTAAAAAAAATATTCATTATATTTTGGAAAAATTAAATGTTTTATTATTTAATATAAAAATACGCCCACTATTTTAAGACCAATTTAATGATTAAAATAACAAATGCTTATTTAATAAAAAATGCAATATTGCTTTTTGTATATCTTTTCTTTGAGTATTTATATACAAGAATCCAATTTCCAGTTCGAGTTTGAGAGAACTATAAACAAATGACACGGCCAAATGCTCCAAAACTTTGGAATTTGGCTGTAGAATAAATATTTATGCATGGTCAGTTTCTATCTTGCATTTTCAAGAGTAAGAAATCTTAATAATTTATTCTTTGCAGTTAAAAAGAAAAACAAACAAATTTTCTTAAAAAATATTGTTTACCATGAAATCCTATAAAATCAAATTAAATTAAAGAAACTTCATCAACAGTGAATTTTGTCAAAGTATGTTTCCAAATAAATCAGCTTATTCAAATTGCATCGTTTGGTTTGTGAAATTGAATGAAATGTAGCGTTTGTAAATCTCATCAAAAGATGTTAGCGATAACTTCAACAACATTAAATATTGTGAAGATTTTAACACGTGTCAGCTTGTTGCAAAAAAATTCTAGTTTATAAAATATCAGCAAAATAGTTTTCTGAAATCCGCCTTTATTGTTACTTCCATTACTGAGACTTCCTCTTTAACATTTTGTGCGATGTTGTGTGAAAAGTCAACTTTATTATGTCATTTTTATTCCTGTTTTCCATTTATTTGTTGCTGCTCTTAAAAGTCCCCAAGGGATGCGGTTTCTGTTATTTTGTACAGTTTTTCGTTTGTGATTCTGCAGTGCCAGCCCACGAAGTTCGAAAGGGGATAGTCTTTGCTATACCACGTACAAGTGGCCCGGGGGGGCATCCTCATACCCGTTATGAGAGTAGTAAGAATATTGTACTTAGTGAAATTCTTCAGATGAGCAGCTACCTTGTGGCGCAGACTCCCCAGAGGATTTTGACTAGATCTCTAGAATCTTAACTTCATCAAGTCTAGCATTAACTGTTATATCTCCTACATAACCTCATACACTACACTTCTAACCTCCTATTCTTACACTCATACAGCATCATTCAGTAACCCGCTACCTTGAGCGGCTCTTAGGTTTTGTATTGGGAGGATATTAGTAAAAAAAAACGGGGGGGCTACATTCATTCAAATTCATTTTTATCCTTCTGTTTACACTTTAGATGTTTCTGAATGTGTTTAGCTAGAATCATAAGAGAGTATCGATCTGGCGAAGTAATTTAAGAATATGACTCTAGTTTTTAAGTTGTAGGGAAACTTACAAAGTTGGATAAAACTGCTTCTAGGGTAGCCTATTCTATGTTCATTTCAAATTGTCATACTCTGTAACTAATAAAGATATACTGATCGTCATCTGGAATGGTAGCGACCTTATAATAAGCCAATGACGCACCCTCTTTTAACTTTAACAGTTCTAGACTCAACGACGATCACTCAAATTAACAAATATGAGGAACTTAAGAATATTAGTTGAAAATCAATTTGGTTTTAATGCAACGCCTCGATTACAAAAATTTCTAACAACTTGGCCCGGCGTCCACATCGTTAATGAGCACAAGTCCAGTCCCAGCGGTCGACTCTACAGACAAAAGCATGCTCTCGATAGGTAAATAAAGGATATGTAAGAGTGTCCATAATGTTCGTGTGCACTTTAAAACATTTATAACCTTATTTGTATTTGCGATAGAAATAATTTTTAAAAAGGATGAGAAAGAAGTAAATCTATTTTTTTAAGGTTTTATTGAAATTGTATTTAAGTTTCCACGTGTCCTCCATCATTAGCAATACAAAGGGTAATACGATTTTGCAGTTCACGGAAAAAAAAAATTGCCAACTGATTTACAGTAACGCCTGTAATCCCATTAGTTATTTTAGCGATACTTAAAACTAAGTACATTAAACTTTATAACATTTTTTACAGATTATTTCTGTTGCAAATACAAATAAAGTTATAAATTTTTTTTAAAGTGCACACGAACTATATATATATATATATATATATATATATATATATACTAACAGTAGAGCCCGGCGTTTCCCGGGGATGTAACAGTAAGAGATAAATCAAGGATCGACCATCATAAAGACTGAAAGATAAAATTGACAAAGATTATTGTTTAAGGTTGACGGACAAGCATGTCTTAATTGTTTTGTTTTTTTTGTTTTGTTTTGTTTTTTACGAATTGGTCAAACCCAAACTCAAACAAAAACATTGTTTTCAAGCGTTATGAGTCTACCGATTGAATAGAATTTTATTATAAACAATTGTCTTGTAAATGGAATTTTTAAAGCATTCTGAATGTAAAAATAAAGAAAAATGTGTGCAAGACAATAAGAAACACTACCTGCCCCAAAAAAAGTTCTGTTGAAATCGGTTGAAAAACGTAGGAAATCCTGTCCCATATATAAACGAACACACACACATACAAACAACCTGGGTTTTATAAGTATAACTCGATATGAGTTGTCCCCTTTCATTCTGGCGACATCGTGTTTTCAAATTGATTTCATGCAAAAAAAATTGTGTTTTTCCAATTTTTGGTGCTGTCAGAACCACTGCAAGGTAATTTTACGTAGTCCTGTGAAGTTTTGTTGAAATCGGTTGAAAAATGTAGGAAATCCGATCCAATATATAAACGTACAGACACACACACACACAATCTGCGTTTTATAATAAGTAAGAACTATATACCTGGTGCCTAAAACATCGCTAAAATGGTAAGTCCCAAACGGATTGGATTATTTTTTGGACAGTGGTTCCATATGGTACCCCTAATTTAATCTCTACTTTGAAATCTTTTTTGGGGTTTTATTACTTAATGTGTATGCTCAACAGAGTTCAATGTCTATCTGCGCCAATTGGTTTACCTCCGTGTACTTTAGCTCCTTTACCATAACGTGTGTGCCTGTACTACTGAAAATGTTGTTGTGACCAACAACTTGCCAAAAAAACTAATACCTTAGACGAGAAAAAAATTAGAAGAAAGGAAATAAAAACGAAAATAAATCTAATCACCTCTCTAAGAAGTAAATTAAAGTGCTCAAAACCTTGATTATTCAGACAGACCAAAAAACGCTCCACATTTCTAACACACAACAGGGGACAGCTCCCGTCGTTAATAAGGTTTCACGCTCTTCTTCTACATTCCATGTCTTTTCAGCACGTTGTCGATCATGTCTCTCCACATTTTCGTGTCCTTTTCAATTCTTAGTAAATTCTGTCTTTCGTTCTCTCTTCTAAACCCTTGTTGTACCAGCGATTTGTACAAACTCGCTATGTAGATTGCGCGCCGTTTTACACTGTCCCGTTTACCTTCAAGTTGTTCTGTGAGTGTCACATTTTCCAAACTTTCTTTCTTTCTTTCTCAATCTATTCATATCTATTTCTCTATGGCTATTCATATCTATCTATCTATCTATCTATCTATCTATCTATCTATCTATCTATCTCACTTCATTCATATCTCTCTTTCTATGTCTATTCAGTTTATCTTTCTTTCTTTCATTGTATCTAAATCTATTCATATCTATTTCTTTATGTCTATAATATCTATCTATGCCTTAGAACATTCTGATGCCATTTTGTTTCCATTTTCTCCAGAAATTCGTCCTTGTTCACATGTTCGGTCCATAGTATTCTCAGCATCCTTCTTGTTGTGAGACCGTAACATACCTACAACATGGACTCTTCCAGGACTATATAAAGTATGCGATATAATACCCTGAAAGAGAGAGAGAGAGAGAGAGAGAGAGAGAGAGAGAGAGAGAGAGAGAGATAGTATTATAATACCGTAGTATCAGCCGCATACGACTACCAATATTGGACACTAACACATAGTAAGCTCCACTTACACTATCTTTGTAACCTTTTTGTTTAATATATCTTTCTTACCTCTAATCCGTATTTTCCTTCCGTGGTTTCATCTTTTGGGTCCCCATCACTTCTGTAGATTCTAATTTCTGGTGCTTCAACTCCATTCTTCAAACAATGCTTCAAGTATTTTATACATTACAATATTGATATTTTTCGTAAAACAACTTATTATAAAATTGAATAATACAATACAAAATTAAACACAGCGACATTGTTCTTTGAATTTATCAATGTGTTTGAATGAATTTTTGCCATATATATATATATATATATATATATATATATATATATAGATAGAGAGAGAGAGAGAGAGAGAGAGAGAGAGAATAAATCCTAACGAGGCAGGCAAACCTACCTACGTTTCACCTAAACGGATCCTCAAGGTAAACTGGCTGTTTACCCTTAAGATCCGTTTAGGTGAAACCTAGGTAGGTTTGCCTGGCTCTTTAGGATTTATTCTAATTTACTGCTCTACTTAGCCTATTGAGCCCTCTACATTTTCGTTGTCTTTATACTCGCTTGGCTTTTTTCTTTGGACTAAGGACTTAAGACACTTGACGATTTGTTTCGCCATGTTCTGATGGTTTTAGTTCTTTCCTTTTTTTACTTACAGTTTTTCGTCAGGTACCATTTTGCCCTCAGGTGTCTACAAGTTGAGGTTTTTCAAGCGAGTAATATTTTAATATATATATATATATATATATATATATATATATATATATATATATATATATATATATATATATAATAATCTCGGGCGATAAATAACTATTTAGTAATACAAAGAGGCGCTCGAATTTTATGGACACGCGTGTTTCTCCCGTGTCCTGCAGGTGTTTTGCAAATATTTAGACAGATGTAACATGGTTGAACCAATTTGCTCCAGTGGTTGAGGATGAATTGCCGCATGTTTCCGCAAATGTACATTAAAGTCTGCTTTACTGCCCGCTATAAAGCCACAGTGACCCGTAGTGCTGTCATTGAGAGGAACAGCATGTTGTCAACTTTTTTAATAATTGCACACAGTTGATATCGATGTTCAAGTCTGCCTCGCTGAAACCTTTCTATAGATTAGAAGCATGACAGGCGCCCAGCTCCTTCTCTCTGAAGCTTTGTTTTTCTAAGAAGAAAAGGGCTTGTTGCATCGCTTCAGATTGTCTTTGTGCTTCTCTTTGTAACGCAAGAGTGGCCTTTCAGCTGATGTATATATTTATTACTGAAAGAGAAATAAAGAGAAACATGAGAGAATGAATCTTACCTAAAGAAAAAGAGACATATATTTTCATGAAGTGTAAATCGTGACATTTTCTCGATACTGAAAATAAACCTTCTCAACTGTTTGACTAGATGCACATTCATCTAAAAGTTAATTTCTCGTTCGGAATAAAGAGGATTATTTAATAGGAAAACTCGACGTTGGCAGATCAAAATATATTAACATACCTGTTAAGATATCCGATACTCGATAATAAATGAAGGATGAATTATTTGATTACAGAATAATTGGAGAATTTCTTCATTGAAATCTCCAGGTAGAACGAGAAAAATGAAAAATAATGAATATAGAAATGAATGAAAAAAATAAGCAGATACTCTAAAAAAAAAACGCATACACATCAGGCCCATAGCGAAGATGGTCAGTATAGTTGACTACCCCAAAATTATTTAGCCCCTCCTGTGAAAATAAAGGGAAATGTATATTAGTGTACACATTCATATTCGCCCCACCCTGATTTAAAGCCACCCGACACTTTGGCAATGGACCTGATACACGTACATAAGTACAAAGTCTGATAAAAAAAGTACCGTGACTGTTGCTATGGCAACGCCGTCATGACAACGCACCTATCTATTTAGCGCAGCCTGCGAAACAGTTTTTGGCGAAGGACAACATTTTCCAGATCTGACAACCAACCAATTCCCCATACCTAGCACATTAAGTCTTTTTACTTTTTCCAAAAATCAAATCTCACTTCTAGGGGACAAGATTTCAAGACGTCGATGAAATCCAAGAGAATCTGACTAAGAAATTGCTCGTTATCGCCAAAAAAGAGTTCAAAGAATGTTTCCACCAAAGGATATTTTGTGTGTCTAGGTTTACGATGGCAGATCAATGTCCATCGCCTGGCAAAATTATTTGTTGAATTTTTATCTAAAATATTTACTGCATTTCGAGAATATTAAGCGCTTTTCTGGATTGGACAACTTTGTATTCCACTGGCGATGGTATTTCTGGTTTCATGGTCTTTAAATTCAATACAAGGAAGAATACATATTTACATTATTCAGACAATCGCCCCCATTTTGTTGCCATATTTTTGACAAGATTTCGGCCGTTGTACGCTCCGGCCTCCTTCAGGTGGTTGGAATGTCGAGCTGAACCCTTTATTTCAACATTTCGACTTTCCAACAACATGAAGAAATCCGGAGCATACAACGGCCGAAACGTCGTCATAAATATGGCAACAAAGATGAGGACGATATTCCGAACAATATAAATAGTGGACATAATACCTCATCTCAGATATATAGACGGATACTGAAGGAAGAACACTATTAAAAAATATTTTTTATTCTGCATTTGTTTTATAATAAAATGCTGGGTTAGAACCATTGAACCGACGGCAAGGGAAGGGTCTGTTTTTTTGTTGTCGTTGTTGTTATGTCGACTTAATATAACAAAAGCCTGCTAAAAACAAACAAAAGTTATATCTATCTATATTTCTGAGATAAGGTATTATGCACTCTATTTACATTATTCGGACTATTGTCCTCATCTTTGTCACCATATTTATCACAACGTTTCGGCCTTTCAGTATCTGTCTATATTTCTGAGATGAGGTATTATGTATACTATTTACATTATTCGGACTATTGTCCTCATCTTTGTCGCCATATTCATTACAACGTTTCGGTCGTTATACACTCAGGCCTTCTTCAGGTGGTTGGAATGCCGAATTGAACCCTTTATTTCGCTCACTGGCATATGGCACGTGGAACTAGAACAGTCTACCCCAGTGAGTGAAATAAAGGGTTCAGTTCAACATTCCAACCACCTAAAGAAGGACGTAGCGTACAACGGTAGAAACGTTGTAATAAATATGGCGACAAAGATGAGGACAATAGTCCGAATAATGTAAATTGTGTAAACAAAGGTTAAATGAAAAAAGCTCTTCGCGCGTTCTGCGTAAGACGATAAACTACATCCGCGTTCTGGGTCAGACGATAAACTACATCCGACAGCAAGCCCTCTGATCAGGACGTTTTGAGGAGCGTGCAACCAACTCTTAATTGCCGGTTTTCCCAGGTCCACCCTGACCCGGAGTGGTAGCACCTGTCAGAATCCCATCTATGGGCAAATTGTTGCCCCCCCCAAAAATGGGCGAAAACACTATGAAAGTAAAAAAAAAGTTTTATTACCAGCAATGCTTTTTGGAAACAAAATATATTTCCAGAATTAAAATCTTGTCGGCATTAAATAAACATTGAGATTGATATGCATGTTATTATTTTCTGGATTTCTTAGAGAGATTGTGCAGCAGGAATTTTTTGTACTTGTTTCATCATCATCATAATTATTATTATTATTATTATTATTATTATTATTATTATTATTTCCTTTGATTTCTGGTGTGTAAACATTTCTTTCCGGGTCTCACCCAGATATCTAAGCTTAGAAATGGATTCATGACATTTTCCACCGTTCATTCAAAAAAATATACGCATACACATATATTTTGCATAGATAAAGTCCTTCGTAAGGTGTGGGCTGTACTCGTAAGTTGAAATTTTTGTATTTCTTTGAGGCATGGGCTTCCAGGAATCCTTTCAATGAATCTATTGGAATCTTTTCCAACCAATCCAGGGAGCTCCATCTACAACAGGCATTGTTGAGGTTCCCATGTACCACATTTTTGAGATTTCTATTTCATTATTATTATTATTATTATTATTATTATTATTATTATTATAATTATTATTTCTCCCGAACAGTTTTCATTTTCAACAGAAGATCTCAAAATATGGGCGTTCTCTATTAAGTTGTTCGACCTTAGACAGATAGTCCCTTTCACAGAATATTTGCAGTGCCAAGCAACGCACATTTCTGAAGCAAGGGCATACTTGGCATTATCTTCTTCTTCTTCTTCTTCTTCTTCTTCTTCTTCTTATTATTATTATTATTATTATTATTATTATTATTATTATTATTTAAATATATTAACGCGAAGATTAATAGGATACAGCAAATAAATCAGAGCAGACGATGCAGTCGAAACTCTAAGGCTGACAATCATATATAGAAATATTTGCGGCATTATAGAAAAAAACTTAAGAGACCAAAGGTTAGTTAATCATTCAAACAAATGAAATATCAACAAAACAGAATATAATCTTAGAGATTAAGCAACATAAAATACTAGGAAAACTTTAGATTCTGAAAAATCGTCCATTCTTGTCCAGAAACCTATGTTGAGTCAAAAATAATTTCCGTTTCTGTTTAACAAATTCATTCTTCGAGAATGTATTCTTGTTTTCATTTATCGTGCAGTTTGAATAAAATTCCGCAAGTTTTTGACGTGAAAAGTTTTATACGAACTCTTGAATCTGTTCTTCGTTAAATTAAATAAATAATAGACTGACGTTTCCAAGACACGCACAACATTGCCCTTCTTCTCTGGTCTTTAGTTTCTGAATAGAGGCGTCGAGTGTGGAGATTTATCCTTGTCAATTCATTGCCTGTTGCATTGAACATTGTCGTAAATTAGTGTAAACCAAATGTATCCTTAATTGCCACGTGTGATTATTAATTAGGATGATATATTCTTTATTACAAATGGCTCTTCAAAAACAGAAATTACTTATGACTCAACCTAATCTATCTATCTATCTATCTATCTATCTATCTATCTATCTATCTATCTATCTATCTATCTAAGTCAGTGTACGCCATTTAAATGCTATGAAGGATTGATAGGTAGGATGATAACTTCGTCATTAAAATTGGCTCTTTAAAAACAGAAATTACTTATGACTCAACTTAATCTATCTATCTATCTATCTATCTATCTATCTATCTATCTATCTATCTATCTATCTATCTATTATACGTTAGTGTACCCCATTTAAATTCCATGTATGATTTAGTAGGTAGAATGATATATTCGTCATTACAATTGGCTCTCAAAAAAGACAGAAATTTTTCATGATTCAAACTAAAAATTGAAAATAGTAATTGTGCCACTGAATATCTCTATACAGAAAAATAGTGAATTTACATTTATCGATGATTTTTTTTAAATCGCAATCACACCATACAAGACAGTACAGCCACTTAGACACAAGGAATTACAGGGTGTGGAATAATTAGTAACAGAAACATTAATGACCGGGACGAGGAAAGATTAATCAGGAGAACAGTAGATAGCGATTGATATTGAATTTAAATTTTTGCAAATGGCTGGAAATCATGGAGCAGGAAGGGATTTCCACAAGCGAGAAGTGCGAGAAAAAACTGTGAGCATAGAATTTACAGTTACATCTAGCCAGATCAACTGTAAATTGATGAGATCTGGACGACAGTCTAGTACTGCCCTTAAATTTAAAAAAAGTCTAGGTACCATAACGAAGAGCAATATCTATCTGTAAAAAAAAATATAAAATGTGGCACAAGGCTAAAAATGGGAATGAGGAAAAGGATGGTTTTCATCTGTTTTAACTTTAAACTTAGCTAGCCACAGACACTGACCCAAATTTACCACAATATTCCTAACACCAAAACAACGCATTCTTACCATTCTTACGACATTCACCATAACACCTCATTGTCTCTATCTATATCCTAAATAGTCCCCACACCTACAATTCATTGCCTATGTGGGGGGGGAGAATAAAATAACAAAGCTCATCCGAACAATTACCATGAAAATATTTATAGAAAAGACACAGCGGTGGCAATGTTGCAGCAGCCGAGCCGACAGATGAGGACCAATATTACTAAGCTTATTGAATATTTATTAGGAACAACCCATTGGTTTTGTTCACAGTTTTGGATATGCTTTTCAGTATTGGAGATCATCTTCTTTTATGTGCTGCATTTCTTCAGGACGTAAGCGATCATGGGCCTCCACATCTTCTTGTCTTTTGTAGCTTTTAATTGGATCTTTTTGTTATTTCTCCCAAATCCTGTTCTACCATCCAGTTACTCAAGCTCAACATTTATGTTAGACGCTGCTTTAATCTGTCCCTCTTTCCCCTCAATCAGTCCTGTGAGTATCAGATTTTCCAAGTCCCCCTTCCTCATTACACGTTCCATAAATTTCAACTACCTCTTCCTGATGTTAAGTATAAGTTTCATTTTTGTTTCCATTTTCTCTAAAATCTCGGCGTTGATTACATGTTCGGCCCATGGTATCCTCAGAATATTTCTGTAAAACCACAACTGCTTGAACTCTCTTCTTCTTTTTTGAGGAGCTTGTCCGCCATTCGCTGCCATATAGGGGGACAGATATCACATAATAACTTAATAGTCTTTTGTTTGTTTCTAACGAAATATTTCTGTCTCTTAATACTCTGCTTAGCTTTTGGAATGCATATTAGGCCATCCCAATACATCTTCGGTCTCTGTGTTAGAACATTGGTAATAGCAATATATTTTGACCCCACGCAAGTTTTACTTCATCACTCACGGAATGCATAGGTAATGGTGAAGCCTATGTAGATAACAGTAGCTGAAAATTTACTCTATCCATCTGTGTTGCACTTATATATATATAAATGTGATAAATAGGAGGCATTACTTTCGGGGTCGCCGACGTAGTAATAAAAAAGAAAACTGATATGGTTATGATAGTGTATATTTATATTCAAACGGTGGTGATTGAAAATAGTTTATAGTCGTATGACAAGCATATGTCTTCTGAATGGATTTATTCCACCTTTACAGTGAGTCTATACTGAGAGATTAACAAGTCCTAACATGATTAGCTAACAGTATGGACAATCTTAATAACATAAAATATGAAGATCACACAGTGTTGATAACAGACACAAAAAGGAGCCTACAAGAACACTTATGGTATATAGTGAAGGAAAGTGAGAGAAAAAAGAAGATTTTCAGAATAATACCAATATACGAAGTACGAATTGGAGATACCAAAATCAAGCAAGTACAAAAATTTGTGCTTTGTGGTGTAATGGATATTTGCTCGGAATTAGAACTAGGAGAACTAGTTCATTATATTCACTTATACATAAATATATTTGGGAAAGGTATGAATCCATTTCTTCTTCCCCCAGCTATGGGTTAAATAGCAGGACAGACTGGGTTCTTTAGCCTTGGTTGACAACCAGTCTACCGCAAAGAAATGCCAACCTCCCGCAGTAGGTTGCCATTCGATACATGACTTCCCCGTCAAAAAGATATATGATCGCCCAAGATTGCATCACGTGTGGCACTTAACTGACTGACAAAAATTTAAATATATGAGTAGTGTTTTACTAGAGCGTAGAAAATGTGACACTGATATCCGGAAAAAAATTGAATAGCGAAAGATGCCTTCCAAAAGCAAAGCAAAGTATTAAGAACAGGAAGATTTTGTTAAAAAAAAGCAGTGCTGAACTCTTATGTAATATGTAATACTCCTATATAGCAGTAAATGCCAGGAAATCTTGAATGAAGGATTAACTTAATGTATCAAAAATATGGTTCTACGGAAGGATGCTGAGAATGCCATAGACTGAAGATGAGAGTAACGAAGAAGCTTTAGAGAAAATAGAAACAAAAAGGACATTTATGTCATCAGGTAAAGACAGTTGGCATTACGAGGGCACATAATGAGGAAAGAGGGTTGGAAATTGGACACTCACAGGACATACAGAAAGTGAAATAGATAGAGGAAAACAAAGAATACGCTAACTTACGAACTATGTAAATGAATGGCAGGACGG